>BHFT01036397.1:0-15098 GCA_004320025.1 Laticauda laticaudata | reverse complement strand
AAAAAAAAAAAAAAAAAATATTCATAGTTCCCTACCAGGAGCAAAGAATCAGGACCACATGTTAAGTCCCACTTAAGAAGATTTATTGCTCAAGACTATAGATAGGAATCTAGTCAATTAATGCTCAGTACTAAATTGGTATTATATAAGAATGTATAGTTTTCAAAGGGAGCTTGTGGGAATGCAAAGACTCCAGACTGATTCGTCTCTTGACTCTAGCTCAGCCTCTGCCTTTTCTTCTCCTACCTTCCCATAATTAATTATGCATTCTGTATTTAGAGTCAGATAGGGTTCACCACTGACACAGAATCTGTAAGCTGCAGTAATATGAAACTAGGAGCATTATTTAAGATTTAATCTCCAATTCAATTCACAGTCTGGGATTGGTAAACAGTTAAAGTCCTAGCCAAGGACCTAAGAGCTATTAAGGCAGCATCTGAGTATAGTCTGAGTTCCAAATAGGATGGTTTTTTGCAAAGTCAGGGTATTCAGTTCTAATAAGTTCAGAATTCCTATGTATCTAGACAATCCCTTGAGTATTGCTCCAATGGCACCTATTGCTATTGGTACAATCATTGATTTCTTCCTCCATAGTCACTCAACTTCAATTTGCAATTTTTTATTGTTATTATTGTTGTTGTTGATGATGATGAACATCATCAGTCAGCCAGATGTTCAGGCTCAGTTTGGCATTTTTGTTTACCTACTGAGTCCTTACCAAGGATCTGGGATTGGTGGATCTGGTTGTTTGATGGTTTTACAGCTGTTCCAAGTAAAGTCGCCTTCTGCAATTGACTGATGGCAAATTTGTCAGTTCCTATGGTATTCAAGTGTACTCCCGTTTTTGGGGGGATTGCACCCAAGACGCCTATTACCAATGGTACTATTATCATCATAAAGAGTATCATTAAATGATAGCCTGTTTTAGATCATAATTGCAATAACTGATGCTGAAACTTTATAATGATTTATTCTGGAATGTGATTCTGCTACACAATGAATTTGCTTGTATGCAAATATAGGATTAGGTTAATAACATTAATTTACGTGGCATTCATTCATGGAATTTGTTCCATGAATGAATGTTTGATGTGCTCTGCTTTTGTCTATGGAGATTCACAATCATCCAATAGTCATGGTTATCCTAAAGATGCTTTTGCCAAAAGGCAACTCTATTTTCTTGGGGTTTTTTTCCTTTGAAAACATTTCACTTCTCATCCAAGAAGCGTCTTCAGTTCTAACTAGCTGGTAGGGAATGAAGGGTTTATATTCTTTGTAGTCATCTGCTCATTAGCACTCTTAGGGTCAATCATTAGCTCTCTGACATGCATTGAGGCCATTTGGATATTATCTGTATCCTCAAAATCATATGAAAAAGAGTATAAATGGGTGTGGGACCTTCTTGGGATACCCAAAAGGACTGTATTATAAACAGGAAATAAGTGGTGTCATATCCCTCCTTTTCTGCTGAGGGATGGCTGTTCAATTTTTACAGAGATTGACTCCATTTTCAATCCAGAGGTCCTCTCTGTCTAGAATATTTAACTTTGCTGTCTTCAAAAGAGAGACCCTTTTCTCTCAGATGCAGATGAACTGGACTGCTGAAACCTGTCCTTATTGGTTTGTTCTCCTGTGTTGTGTCATGAGTTTGTGAAGTGGTTATTTTGTTTCCCCGATGTACAGGTCTACACATGTTTCACTGTATTGCACAGCATATTCCACATTGCTCTTTTTGGGTGTCTGGCTGTTCTGTCCTTGGGGTGGACAAGCTTCTGTTTTAATGTATTCCTGGGTTTAAAATGTGCATGTATGTGTGTTGGTTGAAAATCCTCCTGAGCAGTGGTGGGATTCAATTTTTTTTTTTTACTACCGGTTCTGTGGGCATGGCTTGGTGGACATGGCAGGGAAAGGATACTGTAAAATCTCCAGCCAGAGGTGGAATTTGCCGGTTCTACAAACTACTCAAAATGTCTGCTACCGGTTCTCCAGAACTGGTAGGAACCTGCTGAATACCACCTCTGCCCCTGAGCTTTTCCAATATTCCTGTGATGTATGGACTTGGCAATGTTGCTTCATTTGTTGTTATCTTTTTTGTGTATTATGGAGAAGCTCCCTGCTGTATCTTTTTGAAGATTTGATGAAGGCTTAGTTGGGACAACCATAAGTTCTCAGGGCTTCCTTGTTTTTGTTCTTTCTCCTTTCCCTCTTTGCTGGTAGGCAAACCTTCAGCCTGATAGTATAAGGTTCTGATTACTCCCAATTTGTTCTCCAGTAGTGGTGAGAATAGAAATGGAAGTCACCTCTTTGGAGTCACCTCTTTGGAGGTGACTAATAAAGCTTTTGGGAAAACCTTATCTTGCTTTCTTGCTAAGGTTGGAACTAATTAATAAATTATCTTGTATTTTAGTATTCATTTGATTTGTCAATCGCTTACAAGATACAGGTATAAGAATAAATATAGTTTTGAATACATGAGATAGATACAATAGGGCAGGGACAGTAGGCACGATTGGTGCGCTTATGCACACCCTCTACAGGCTTCTTAGGAAGGAGGTGAGGTCAATAGTGGACAGTCTAAGGTTAAAGTTTTTGGAGTTTGGGGAAGAAATCACAGAGCCAGGTAGAGTATTCCAGACATTGACCATTCTCTTGCTGAAGTCGTATTTTCTGCAGTCAAGTTTGGTGCGGTTAACCTTGAGTTTATATCTATTGTGTGCTCTTGTATTGTTATGATTAATGCTGAAGTATTCATTTGCAGGTAGGACATTGCAATATATGATTTTATATACTATGTTTAGATTGTACTGGAGACGGCGTAGTTCTAGTTTTTCTTGGTGTAGAGTTTCAAGTCTGGTGGCATATGATATTCTGCAATGAATAGAGGAGCAGAGAACACTTGCGAAATATTTCTGGACTTTTTCAATTGTGTTAACATCAGATACATGATATGGGTTCCAGACTGATGAGCTGTGCTCAAGTATAGGCCTAGCAAATGTTTTGTATGCTCTAGTTAGTTGTGTGATATTACCAGTATGATATTGTAGTGTGATATTGTCCCCAACACTGCGTAGTTTAATTCTTCTGGAAACTTATCCAATCTATATATAATTAAATCTGTATTACTAATACTAGAATTTGCACCTTCTCATCAAACAGAATAGAAAAATCATTTGTTTAGAGTTGAGTAACAAGTTTCTTCTGACTGCTAATCAGAGAAAAATGTGTCATTTAGCTATATTGTGGCAACCTATGCTTGAAAAGATTTCTGGAAGTTCTCTTGTGTAGTATTACAACTTTATTTTCTCATCTTTATTTAACATTTTAACATTTTTTTGAAGGATGGGGAGAATATTTCAAGGGTTTTAATTCCCTCACTTATTTTATTTATCATATTTGGATACTGCCAAATCTTCCAGGATGTCTACAACAATGCTGACAATTGAAATAATATAGTAAAGTATATTATATCCTTGATAAGAAGATTTCAGTAATTTGGCATTCTAAAAATTCAGTCCACCTATTAATAATAATATTAAGTTAAAATTTAAATAATAACACAATACATCATGCTTTTCATCTGCATCGTGATGTTGATAGATTCTACTTACATTGACAGACTTTGCTGTGAAACCTTATTTCAATGGTGGAGGGAGCGAGTTCCATTGGAGAGTAAGGCATTGCAGGGATGTACAGTACATAATTTTTATAATGAATGACCTTGTCACACAATAATTACAGAAATCGAAAGGTAAATCTAATCTGCGGCATGCAAAATTCATACAATATAAAATACTGATTTGGGGTTCATCCTATCATTTTAGTTATAATAGCAGAAACAGTATTGCTAGAATAATATAATTATTAAATAACTGTAGTATCTTTAGATGATTCACATTTGAGGGATTATGTTGCAATTATTGATGTTTTATCTGGTTTTGACCTAAATTATATTTGCTCTATAAATCTGAAATGTTTGAAACATTTGCTTCTTTTTATAGATAAATTCTAGTTTTCCTGGTACAGTTTATTGGGTTGAGCCTACAGTCTTTCCATGACATTATATTTATCTTTATTAATATGACTGTTCATTGACATTATATTTATCTTTATTAATATGACTGTTCACATAATAACCCCAATAGTATATTAAATAAAGAACACATATTTTTTCACTCTGTCAATCCTTGGCTCATCCACAAATCTTTTCAGTAGTAGTTTTGTGTTTTTTTCCAGATCAGTGATCATTGATAACTGCTATTTACTCTTGGGGGGGATTTTGCTATAGTCCTGTAAAGCTCCTTTCTGGGTTTCTCTGATAACCTCTAAGCTTCAGTGCCCTGGAGGTGCTTAGAATCGGCTGATAGGCAGATCTTATTTGATTCGCATGACAGCAGAGCATAGACATGCTTATCACTGAGGGAAAATGTCTGACTCCTTATTATGTAAAGTGAGAGCCTTCTCTTAGGTGCAATAAGAAATCATTTCAAACTTCATTTTGAACTAACATGGCTTTTTCAGCTTTTATATATATAGAGATATCCAATTAGAAGCATTGTTTGATCAGGGCAAACAATATATTTACACAACTGCTCTAATTTCACACATAGTTCTCTTAGATTAGATTAAATGCCTATATCTATTTTGCACCATTTCAGATTTCAGGTGAAAATCGCATATTTGAACTAATGTATGTCTAGATAAAAACATACTGTACAGAAAAAAAAAAGTAGTGATAAAGAGATTTGATAAATAGGCTTTATCCTTTCCATCCCAATGATTTATTAACTGTGTAATAAATCAGTCTTTGAATGTGCCTTGAATGAGGGACCAGCAGGGAAGTCCAGACTGAGAAAAGAAAGAAGAAAAGGGAAAAGAAGGGAAGGGAAAGGAGAAAACTGAATTTGACCTGAAAGGATTTTTTTTCTTTTTATCTAACTAAAAATGAGAGGATAAAAATCAAAATGAGTTCTGAGAAAATAGTCTGTCTGATCTTGTAAATGGTTGCGTATCTCAAATTCACACCGCTTCTTTATTTTCTCAGGTCTTCTGCTATATCAGTGAATGACAAGAAAGTGCAACAGATTGAAAAGAATAAAGATTTCAGAAAGCTGAATTCCTTTTAATACTTGAGCAAGGAGATTCTAGTGGCCTCCCGCAGATCCATCAGATACATTTTTTTCCAGCTATGAATAGATGACATTTATCACACCTCTCAAAAAAAAAGTGGGGGGGAGAATATTTATAAAGGAAGGGGGGAAATTAGAGCTTTGCAGCTAAGAATGACTATCCACCAGAGTGAATTTGTTCATAATTTATTTTAAGATTGTTCAAAGTCATGCACCAAGATGAACAGGCATAGAAGTCAAATAAATAATGATTTTGTGGACAAGCCATATCATGTTTTTGGCAATACTGTGGAAGTGGCTTGCCATTTACTACTTCTACAACATTCATTTTTTACTTTAATTACTCAGACTAGCCTAAAGCAAGGTGTTTTCTGGATGGTTTCCATCTATGAAGTAATTGGTGCCAATCCTGTTTAGATTCCAAGCTTGGATCTACTTAACCTGCAGATGCTGCCATTGCAGAGAAAAAAAAGATAAATATGTAATTATTTAAAGTTGCTTAAAGACATGAAAGGCATGTTACTTGGAATATAAATAGCAAAATAGGAAGTTAATTGGTTCATCTACCATGGCCTATATTGTGAAGACAGCCTTTAGCACTTCAATTATCTCATGCGTAAAATCTTGCATTCAGATAATTACATGCTGATTCAACCTGAGTATAATGCATAAGCATTTTATAACTAACTTGTAGGAACAGATTAATTGTGAAATTTGAACTTTTAAAGGTAGGATCTAGTATGCTTGGACCATTATTTCATATTTAAGAATTGTAATGAGCATTTTTGTTTCCTTAATGAGAAATACGTTATTGCCATTTGTAATCAGTCCTTGTCCTTCGTATAATCAGTTCATTTCACCAATTCATAAACTGAGCATAAACATGAGCATTACACTGTGAAGAAATAACGAAGAAATTGAAGTCTAACAGGCAGCCCCTTTATTGTGGATTTTAGACTAGAAGGTGACTTGAAGGCAACTGTATTTTCATTGAAATATGAAACTGTAAAAATGTATATTATTATTGATCCTCATTCAATATTTAGAGGTTCATGTTATGCAGAAAATAAAATGTTCCCCTAGCTCCCAAATCTGTAATCAATCAATCAATTAATTCATTAAACAAAATG
Source organism: Laticauda laticaudata (assembly GCA_004320025.1). Classification (NCBI taxonomy): domain Eukaryota; kingdom Metazoa; phylum Chordata; class Lepidosauria; order Squamata; family Elapidae; genus Laticauda; species Laticauda laticaudata. The sequence continues at coordinate 8,842 of BHFT01036397.1, read as the reverse complement.
AATGAAATAACTTTTGCTATGTAAAATTATGTTACAATAATTCTGTACATATTCATTTAGGGCACAACATTTTCTTCACACAACACTGATAATATTATCATTATTATAGAATTAATATCATTGTGATGGATATTGTTGTAAACATTTTGATTATCATTTCCTAAAAATAATTGTATCCAGACAGCACACTGTTTGATTGAAATTGAATTTTTTACATGTTATATAAATAAAACAAATAAAAACTTGAAAAAATATTTTCTTCACATAGCATTGGACCATGGGTGAGCTGCAAAAATTTAATCATAGGGTTCTCTGCCTGGATGCTGGGTGGGCATGGCCATGGTGGGCGTGGCCTATATGGCCTCCTGCACATGGTGGAGGGTTTTTTTTTCCTTCCTTGGGCTCTGGAGGCTTTCCTGGAGCCTCCGGGAGGGTAAAAAAGGCCTCCCTGGGCTCTGGAGGTTCTCGAAATTCCCAAACTTCCAGGAAGCCCATTTTTCACCCTCTCTTCTCCATGTCTTATATCATGCATTAATTATATGTATTATTTATTTCATGCATTATTCATATCCTACCTATTTATAAATTTGTGTGTATGTGTGTGTATTTGTTTACAATTTAACCCTAACCCTAAACTTAGCGTTTGGGACTCCCAAAAATATAAAACCAAAATATATAATAACTTTAAAAAATAAACAGAAGATTATGGAAAATAAGAAAAGTATTGGGCATCTAGCTGAAAGTTTATTCTTGAGGCTAATAATTCCCTGGTATGATGTCTATGATAAACATGGCATGGAATAATTGCTGGTCAGTCTTGTTTTCATGCTTAATCCAGATGAAGAAAACTGCAAGGTTTTTAAATCCAACAAGATGTTAGGGACAATGAAAGAAATTCCACCTCTAATTTTAGAACTGCTGCCAGAAAAATTAAAAGTACTCAGTAGGGCTGAGCAAAGGAGATGTCACATTTTGTTATGGGAGACAGCACATCCAGCCCAGCAGAAATATTAGCTCATTTTGCTTTCAAAAATTGAAGATAACACTTTTATATTCCTAAGGGTCATGTCTAGCCTAATTGTGTAGGAAACACATAGCTAAAGCCGATGTCACACTGCACCAACGGATGCAAAGAGGATGTAAAATGGACAAAAAAGCTTGCCATCCATTGGAAATGTGCCGATCACCATGAAAACACATGCATCCGTTTGTACTCACTGCAATACAGTTTTCATATGCTTTATCTGGCAACATCAGTCAGCAACATTTCATCGCTCAAAAAGATTTGAGCTGCAAACCTTTTTGAGTGGATGAACTTGTCGCGCCGCGTGACAGTCTACAGACCACATACGCGAGCAATGTCTACGGTCCATTAGTATCCGTTACACGTCCGCTTGTATGCTCTTGGGCGCATCCTCTGGGCATGCTGCGAACTCACATCGCTCCAGTGGACAAGCAGAAGAGGGAGGAGCGAAGGTAGCGGCGGAACGTCACATAGCGTTAGTGAACGTCATGGAAAGGATGAAGCGGGTATGCCAGCTCGGATATAGAGCTTTAAACGGCAAACGATTTGTATATGGATGTATCTCTGATATTTAAGGATGTCTGAGAGTCTTAGGGTGATGAGAGGAAAGAGCACGCTGAGTGTAAAGCAATTCCTATAAAAGGGCAGAATCATCTGATTCACTACAAGTCAGGAAGCCGTGTGTGTGCAACCTCTTCAGTCCTTTGGCTTGCTCTTGCACATCATCCCGTTGATCTCCACCATGGTCATCGAAAATTCCCTTTTGGTAGCCGCATCACTAACACCAGAAACTCTAAGCCCTCTCAACTGTTCACCTTTTTATGAAGGAACTCCATAGACTGTCTGGGTCCGAAGATGGATTCGCGAGAAGAATGGAGTTGGAACAAGCTGATGGTGGAGCTGGAGAATGAAGACCCTCGTGGCATTCCAGCATTCGATGAGGATGCCACAGCGCATGTTTGCGAAGTTGTGGAGCGGCTGAGATGCAGTGCCAAGGCAAACACCAACTTCCGTCCCAGCCTGGACCCTGGACTGAAGGTGCACTGACTCTGTCCACCTGAACTCTGAACCACATACAGAAACATGAGTATGCTGAGGGTGCCACACAACACCATCAGCATTGTGGTCAGAGAAGTGGTGCAGGCCATCATTGAGATATCTGAGGAGCTCCTCCCAGTGTCCCACCACTGAGATAGGCTGAAAAAGTTGCGGAGCAGTGGTACAGAGGTGGAACTTTCCTCCATGTCCCACCCTGAAGAAGGCTGAAGAAGTTGCGGGCAGTGGTATCAGAGGTGAACTTTCCCCACCACCGTGGACATTAGATGGAGACAACTGGCCTGCAAAGCTCCAGCCAAAGTCAGGGTCCAATTATTACACAACTACAAGGGCTTCTTCAGCATCATCCTCTTTTCCCATGGTTGATCATTTACATCGATGCTTCAGGCAACGGGTCAGCTTCAGATGCCCAGATATACAATGCCAGTGACTCAAGGATTCGCTGGAAGCAACCTCATCATGGGTTTCCAGACCAGGCCCCTGACCCAACGACACACAAGATGTGCCCTACTTCATTGTGGGTGATGACCCTTCTCCCTCAGAACCTACCTCATGAAGCCCGACACTTTCAATATACCTCACCCGTGAGAGAGAGGATCTCAACTACCAGGCTGTCCAGGGCAAGGACGGGTGGTGGAGAACGCCTTTGGCATCCTGGCAACAGTTTCAGGTACTTCTTCTCACCACCACGCAGCATCGCCCACAGACTGTGAGGAGCATCATGGAAGCTTGCTGCATCCCGCACAAGATCTCATGCGCACCGCTACCCAGTGTCTACAGAACAGGCTTGTGGACCGTCAACAAGACAATGGGACATGGAGCTGGTGAATGGAGGCAAGACTAAACCTGATAGACATTGTGGATGTGCCCGGCCCAACAGAGCTTCACATGGAGGGAAGAAGCACGCAACCTCCTTAACACTGGTGCAACTCCCCAGCTGGAGCAGTGGAGTGGCAAGACAGGATGGTAGATGGTTAATGGATGCTTCCTGAGCCTGTGCTCATCAACACTGATGAGATTGTGCCATGTATGTTGAGTGGCCTACAAAGAACAGGGCATTAATAAAGACTGTTTGTTATGTTGAAATGTGTTGATCAATGATAAATTGTTATTGATAAAAAGGGCCATATTGTTGGCAGCTGGGAGGGTGACCATACAGTCCACTAGCTTGCGCTGGAGTTATCTATCCCACAGCTATCCTTACCATCCCACATTTATCCTGACCCACCCAAAGCTTCTCCTTACCCTTCCACAGCTATCCTTACCCTCCAAAGCTATCCTTACTCATCCCACACTATCCTTACCCATTCACAGCTATCCTTACCCATCCCCAACATATCCTTATAATCCACAGTCATCCTTACCATCCACAAGCATGCAAAGGTTAACCTTTTTTCCAAGTTTTCACCAAACACTTTATTAAGTAAGAGAGCTGACTCAGTCCCGTGAGGTTGAAGGTAGTGGTAGGCTTGGTTGGCGAGGGGCTGTTGAAATCCGTGGAAGGGCTGTGACATTGCCTGGGGTGGAGGAGTACACCTGGGTGGGTAGAGTGAGGTTCAGCTGGGCCTGGAGGTGGGCAGAAGAGCTGTGACCTCTCCTTCACGCCTGTACTGGGCTCGGGCATGTCCATGAGGGTCTGGCTCACGTAACGTGATGAATGGCTGGCAGTTCGAGGATGTATGTCGAAGTGACCCCTGGGAAGAGAGATCTGTCGCTGGCTTTGATTGTGTCCCTGATCTCCAAAAGAACAGTGTGGCTCTGTTCCTCCGGTCTGCCTCTCTGCCTGCTTCTGTGGAGGTGAGTTGGGTGTGGTGTGGGTTGGTCTCTGTTGGCTGCTTCTTCTTGCTCCATCTGAGACAAGGGATCCTCCACGTCCTCGGCATTGGGAGTGCAGCTGTCGGGGGGGTCTCTGTCGTGGGCCTCCAAAGACACCTGTCTGGACACGGTAGCTGACTCCTGCTGGAAGAGGAGTGGTCTCTTTGTGGCTGTTGAAGGAGAGAGTTGACAGAGACTGCTGCCACCTCGGTGGCGGATCTCACCCTCCAGGAAGCTGCACCTGGCCATGACATAGGTCTCCCGGTCAGTGAGCTTGACAGCGGCCTGCCCGGATTTCTTCAGGTGCAGCTTGCCATACTAGGTGTGCATGTGCCATCATCCAAGGAGTACATCTGAAGTGTAGCCCAGGCTCTCTGCCTTCTCCTTCCAAGCTGCCTTTTCTCTTGATGTCACGATAGAGCCTGTGCCCTTCCTCCCAGGATATTCGTTCTCTCCACGCCATTCCAGCACCTCCCCTCATGGTCTCGGAAATGGAGTACTGTTTCTCTCTCCCTTCTCCTTGCTTGCCTCTTTCTCCCTCTGGCAGGGGCTTCAGGCCTTCACAGCAGGGCTTTGAGGCCTTGGGGATGGTCCACCACAGCAGCAGCAGGAGGAGAATACCAGCAGCAGCAGGAGAAAGCACAGCAGCAGCACACAGAGCACCACCACCAGCAGCAGAAGCACAACACTTCAGAGTCAGCGCCAGGGGGTGGGATTGTGGTTCTGTCCTTCTTGCCAGGGCTGGCAAGGAGTAGGCCACAGGCTTCCTCTTCTCCCCATGGTGTTCTCTCAAGATGTCTCTGGCAGCAGTCTTTCCTCTGAATGGTGACTGCTTGCGAGCTGCATCCTTTTATATCCGCGGAGCGACGCAATCATTCTCTCGGATGTGCAGGAATGTGTTTTGCATCCACTACACATCCGCTATGCATCCTATAGGCATCCGTGATGCATGCGCGTCATCGCTACGCATCCGCTACACATTCACTCCTTCAGCTACGCGTCCGCTTTGCTATTCTCCCCCGGAAGCCCTGCGGATGTGTCATCCGCTTCATCCGCTTCCATCCACTAGGCTTCCTATGAACATCCGCTTTACATCCCCGCTACATATCCTCCCACGTCCGTTCCTTTCCGTTGTTTTTCCGTTCTGTTTAATGCAAATTTGGGCACTTTTGAGAGTGGATAACAACGGATGGAGCCGCTCTGAATTTTGTTTGTACACTGTGTCCTTTTTCGATACGCTTTTTGCATCCGTTGGCCAGTGTGACCTAGCCTTAACTTGAATGTGTTTCAGGAAATTAACTTTCTTATCTATTTTTTTTTTTTTCGAATAAAACTGCAATACTATTAAAAATGTTATACCTAGTACTAAAGCCCTGTCCCACTGCACTAATGGATGCAAAGAGGATGTAAAACATTAAAAAAAGCTTGCCATCTGTTGGAAAACGCTATAACATCCATTTTGTACTCATTGCATAAGTGTTTCATACGCTGTATTCGTCAAGCATCCGTCCACTGTGATTTCAATCCGTGCAAGAAGTTTTGAGCTGCACATAACTTTGTGAACGGATGAACTTCCGCCATGTAAATCGTCGGACATCGCAGCAACAAACGTTCTAATCTCTGTTTATCATCTGTTAACGTCCACTTTATCCTCTCTGCATCCTCTGGGCATCCTTGCACTCACATCCGATGCAGCTGAAAACAGAAAGAGGCAGGAAACAAAAGGAACACGAACGTCTACACAGCGTTAGCAGCACGAAATAGAAAGAATGTGCAGTGAATGTTTTGCATCCGAATACATCTGCTAGTCTATTATGTATTACCGTTTAACAATCCCGCTACATACTACCCCTTCCGTTCTTGGCCATTCTGTTTATGCAATTTTTTTGCACTTTTTGGAGTGGATGACAACGATGGAACCACCCCGAAATTTTGCTCATCCATTGTGTCCCATATGCATACATTTTGCGTCCGTTGCCATGGACTAGCCTAATGTTTTCATAGATTCAGAAGTAGCATAGGAAAATACAATTAATTTTCCAACCGCGTGAACAAATAGAGACATTTTCATCTATTTCCTATCTAATAATCTTCTGTCTTCTCATTTTCATTGCAATGTTTGGTCTCCTCTCTCTTCTCTCTCCTCTCTCTCTCTCTGTGTCGTGTGTGTTGTGTGTGTAATATCATAATATATTGAGTTTTTTAAGTTTTCACGGGTACTCAAATGTGTGCTGTTCAGCTTCCTTCAGGATTATCCCACAGTCATTGAGTGCCTTTAAAGTTGTAAGCAATGTTCCGCAGAATCTCATCTGCATCATCAGGCTCTGTATTGAGTTGGTAGTGGATACATACCACAAAGACAGCTGAAATACACATATGTTCAGTTCCGTGAAAACTTAAAAAAACAAATATATATAATACATAATATAGTAGCCTCACCTTAAGTTTTCGCGGGTACTTACATGTAGGCTGTTCAGCTTCCTTCGGTATTAAATCCCATCATTGTAGTTGTGCTTTTAAAGTGTAGCAACATTTTTTAGGCAGAATCTCATCTGCCATCAAAAGGCTTCTGTATTGAGTTCATATGTGGTCAGGCCTATCACGCCCATTGTTTTAAATTTGAGGCTAGCCTAACTGTGTTCCAGGATGTTTTTTTTTCTCAGGTCCTGATTGGTTGGGAGACTTGTCTGTGTTATTGTCTGGAGTTTCGTTGATTAGTGTTTCTGGTTTCTTTGTCTGTTTTGTGGCTTTTGGATTGGCTGGCAACACTGTGTTCCTGTGTGGAGCTTTCATAGTGCAGCTTGGTGTTCGTGTAAAAGACAGCTATCCATCTATTAGGAAGTTAGGTTTCATGTGTGCCTGTTGGTGGTGTTTGAGCTGGAGGTATCAGGGGTAGTCTTTTTGTGCATCAGGTGTTTGCCTGGCTTGTGGCCTTGTGACTCCCCCTGATACCTCCAGCTAAACACAAACAGCTGTCCTCATATTTCTTTCATATTCCTCTCATTAAATTTAATAACACATTGAATAATAGTTTAAATGTTCCCCTCCCTTTCCTAATGTTCATTCTCTTTATTCATTTATTTATTAAAATCCATTTCATTACAATCAGGCATTTTATCTATCATTTTACATCACACTTGTTTCATATTTTCAAAGTTCATTTCTCCTTTCTAATATACAATACATTCTTATGTACCTTGCAGAATCCCTTTCATATTAGTTTTTCACCCATTATCTCTGTGTATCCTAAATAAGGTGTAAAACTTAATCCTTGTACATTTTCCCTGTTTCTCTATATCCTGTTTCTGTCCTTTATAATTTCTTTTCCTTTCCCTCTTCCCCCCTCTTCATTCTATGTTTCTCATAGTTCAGGAGCTCCATTTCTAAAAATTGAAATACGAAGCCAAAAAAACCCTCTTCCTTCTCGTGCATCTTCTTTCTGTTTTTCAATTCTTCCAAAAGTGATACCATTTTAAAAACTTTTAAACAACCACCTGATTCATCTTAGTCCTTTAGATCTAATAGCCAAAAATCCAAAAATCACCAAGTATTATAATGTCGGGTGCTGCAAAGTGATATTATTTAGGGTAATTACTTTAAAGATTTAAAGAAATATCCCATTCATTAATTTTTAATTTTTAATGGCCTTCTCAGCATTTTAAATCAACATGCCTAATCAGACAGCAACAAAATGCAATTAGAACCAACTCAAACATAATATTCATTTTTATACTTGCACTTTTTATAAGCCCAATATAAAGCAAATTTGGCTGTAATTGCAATGTTTTTCATTTATTTATTGTAAAGTTAGAGCTTAACATTCCTATTAATATAATTGAAAAAATAACAGGCCTTGTTATTTTATAGGAATGTTGAGCTGTAACTTTATAATAAATGTTAAATAATTGATAAACATAGCAATTATAAGTAAAATGGCTTCATATTCTTTTTCTCTCTCTTTTTTAAAATATATATTAAATTTGCCTTCTCCAAATGTGTGACCCGGAGAATTTTAAGTCATTTTTTTTTTGTCATTTCAGGGCTAATAATTTTCATTTTCAATGAAAATTCCTGTCTCAGTTTTCCCTGTTATACTTTTCCTGTTATACTGCAAACAGAACCAATCTGTTCATGTTGCCAACTTTAAAAAACGATACAAAAATTTATGCCACTAGATAAAGACTGAATGTACCAATTATCACATTAAACAAGAGGAAAACCTTCTATGCAATAATTCCACCCGCACTTTCAACAATTTTGTAAACAATGAACTAAAAGACTCATGGTCCATTCCACCCCTGAAAGGACCTAAAGATAAAGACTGCAATGATGGCACAATTAAAGCCAACCTCTTTAACACATTCTTTGGCTCAGTGTTTGTAAACAGCAATGGATCAGGCCGAGTATTTTCTACAACTACAATGACTTAACACATATCAGTTTTACAGAAGACAATGTTGAAAAAGCATGATGCAATCTAAAACCATCTCTATATATTGGACCAAATGGAATATGTGCCTACTTCTTAAAAAAGCTATCCACTGCCATAGCCAAACCTCTAAGCATAATCTTTGAAAAACCTTTCAGGACCAGCTCCTTGCCAAAACTATGGTCACAAGCCATGGCCATCCCCATCTTCAAAAAGGGAGACCCCAGCCTAGTTGAAAATACAGACCAATCTCTTTATGCTGTGTCACCTGTAAAGTCATAGAATCAATTATTAACCAATCCATTATGCTCCACTTAGAGACAACCAACCAACTCTCTAATAAAAATTTGGTTTCAGAAGGAAACTGTCCTGTAATCTGCAACTCTTACACTGCAAAAACATATGGACTACACAACTCAACCAGGGCAAAGAAATAGATACAATTTACATAGACTTCTGTACATGACAAACTACTCCTAAAACTAAAATCTTATGGTATCTCTGGACAACTGCATAAC
>BHFT01036395.1:1661-28544 GCA_004320025.1 Laticauda laticaudata | reverse complement strand
GCTCATCCGCTGTGTCCTTTTTACAAACGTTTTGCATCCATCGGCCAGTGTGACAGGGCCTTAACAGCTTGCATTCAGAAAATGTAGGTGCTTCATCACTGAAGGCTTTTCAGAAGAGATTGGATTTTGTCTGGAGTGATACAAAGTCTCATGTTTGAGCAGGGAATTGGACTAAAAGACCTCCAAGGTTCCTTCCAACTCTTCTATTCTGTTACTGTGATGGATCAGTCAATGATTCTCAAATTACATTTTAGACCATGTCTTGGATCATGTGATTTAATGTGGAGAATGACATCAAGTTGTATTCTTATTTGCTGATAACTGCTATTGCTTCACTTCCAGGCAAGTGCATATAGGTTAAAATTGGATATTTTCAGAAAACCTGACATAGGTAGCACTATCAGTGTCAAATGGATTTAAGAAAAAAATTCATTTTATCAACCTGAACTGACAGTTTTGCTGATGTTTGGAATACTGATTGAAGTTGACTAAGAAGGTTAAAATGAAACTGTTTAATTATAATTTTTAACATTTAATTAAAAAAATGAAAGGTGTTATAGAAATAACATCTATGTGTTACTTTATGTATATGTGTGGATTATAAAGTATAATTTAGGCTTTGCAATAGAGTCAAATTATATCTAAAATAAATCATGATATAGCACAATATGTGAATCTAAATTATGTAACTTTTTTATCAGCATTAGGCAAAGGTTATTTCTGATCTTTGAAAGATTTTAGTAAAATTGTTCAATTTTACTCCCTACAGGGAGATTTTAGACTGAATTTTCTCCTTTCAACTTTAAAGTCCAAGAGGCTATTTTTCTAGATGACTGACATTGGCATAATTTGAACCATCAATGTAATTTGTATGGATTAATGCATGCAGATGTCCATGTGTGGGCACATGTAGAAAACACACTTTTCTGTAAAAGAAGAAAATCTAAAAACATTTTTAAGGTTATTGTTTTTCTTTTCTTAAATCATGTAAAATATTGTTGTGGGTGTAATGTTGTAGGGGAAAGATAGATCAATTTTATCTCCAAAAGAAGATAAAATTCCATAGTCTGGAAATGAATATTCTGTTTTATGACTGTAATGACTATAAATCATTCTTAAATAATTGGCATAGCTGGTCTAATATGGAAAAAAAAGAGCAGCTGGCTAGAAAATCTATGATTAGTAGCTTTTTACAGAATGCATGGTTCACTGCTTATAGCTTGGTCTTTTTAACTTAGTGACCCAAGTTAGATCCAAAAAAAAATAAGAAGAGAAAGTTGTGAGTTAGTCCCAGAGCCTTGAGGCATAGGCTTGAATTTACAAAAGTTCACAAGATGAAAGTATCTCAGTTGCAAGTAACCCTGAGGGAGATTGGAGAAGAGTAATAAATTCTGAAGAGTAGGATGGCTTCTCCAGATGTTGTGTCATTACTCTGCAATGAAGTTCTGATCTCACCAGCTTTTAATTTAACTCCTTCCTTCCGGCAGCCTTAGTTGTCTCTCTTAGTTGTCAAGCTTCTTGAATGAGAAGTGAAATATCTTCAAGGAAAAACAAAGTCCAGTTGCCTTTGAAAAAGCACTTTTGGGACAACCATGACCTGGATGGTGGAGAATTTCCATAGAATTTCCATCACTATTGTCCATGTTTGCAAGTTTCTAGTTCACCGTCCATGATGCAGAATAATGGCCCTGTCTGGCAAGGCTCTTTTTAACTGGTCAATTAAGCATTGACCCAGAGTCAAAATAAACAAGTCTGTATCACTATTGACCTGGTGCATAGCCTATTCAGAAATTTTAATGCATTCAAACTCCAATTTCTTGAAATGTAAGAGTATTCTTGAATTGCTTGGAGTAATACAGGGCTGTTCATCACGAGGCAGACTGAAGCTAATTTTTTTTCCTATTGCTCATAAAAATTCTCAGCAGGGAAGCAAACTTGCTTAAACACCTTTCCATAATAATTCAGTTCATTGAGACAAGAGTTGGGAAATGCAGGCAATTGTTTATTTCACAGCATAGCACAGAGGAATAACATTATTTATATCAACATTGCTGCATATTCACAAATGCATTCTTCCATAAATAGATATAATGGAGTACACACTTGCAGATGCACACAGGGACACTTCTGGCAATTTTACATAGGTGTCCCTAAGCCCTTCCTGTCCAATTCTTATTGTTGCATTGTCCCATATTGTTTGGAGGAGTGAGCTACTGTAGTGGTAGCCTGACAGCACCACTTTTATTTAAGAGCAAATTTTCCCCTTGTGGTTTACTGTGGAAGGAGAAAGTAGAAGTTGTTTTCTGCAACATCAGAGCTACAAAACATTTAGCTATATCCCTGATAGAACGAATGCTACTGAAACACTACTGGGTCTGACTCATTATTAAATGGAAATTTTGAGTACCAGCTGATTGTGGGCTTCAACAGCAGCATCAAATACAGCAACTTAAAGTAGTCTAGTTACAATTCTCTAGTTTAATCTTTCTGGAAGTATTCGAATAGTAGTTGACTGAGGTTTCCTGGTTTGGTTTCCTAGAAGGGAAGAGATTTTCATTAAGTTTTAGCCTTAGAAGCATTCATTGTTTGACCCCTAGCTAACATGTGGAACCAAAAGTCTAAGGTGTATTTCTTAATCCTTCCAAAACTCACAGCAAATAATAGCTTTGAATGTAGCTGAAAGGGAAAACTGTCAAAAATATGAAGAAGAAACCTATAAGCTGTTCTATGTTTCTTTTTGGAAGGAGCAGGTTCCTTCAAGTCAATATTGACTTTTAGCAATTGCCTGGAAAAGTTGCCAGGAGGATGGCCTTGGGCCAGTCACTTTTTCTCAGCCCTAGGAAAAAAGGCAATGACAAACCACTTTCAAAACCCTCCAGTTTTCTTGGAAGGATTTTGAAGGTGGTTTGTCATTGCCTTTTCCCAAGGGCTAAGAGAAAGTGACTGGCCCAAGGTCATCCTACTGGCTTTTATAACCAAAGCAGGACCCATTATCATGATACCAAACTGACTCTTTCTATGTATCTTAAAATAACTAAATTATATGCAAATGAAAATTTTTAAAAACAACAATTGTCATTCTGATCCCCATCTCACCATCTAAATGTTATGTCTTTATTGTTGCCATTGGCTTTCCTTGGCAATATAGTACACAATTGAGCTGGTCTGACTATTACACAGCAATTTGATTAACAAAGTTTTACAGCATAACATAGGCAAAGCACCTCACAGGAAGCTGAGCAGTTTAAAGAAGACATGTGAGTGGAAGTCTATTGTTTCAAAACTGTCCTGATTTACTAAATTAAATTAATTTTGGAGCATTATATTTTTCAGAAGCTCCTTCTCCCACTTCATTTCAATAAATGCCTCAGAATTACACAATCTTTCATTATATTATTGTTTGATGGAATCTTGAAATCTGCTTTATGAATTCTGTATTCTGGTGGAATAGCTACCATTTTATCATGTAAAAGTGCTGGTTAGACAAATGTAAGAGATTATTTAATCTAATAAATGTCAAATGAAATATAGACATATTTTTGGTCCAACTAGGATTATATACACAGACAGAAAAGACACTGGAAAATGGATTTCTAAGTTGTAGCCTTATTTTCTAGTCCTTAAATGAACATTGTTATTTCCTTTCTCCTTTCAGAAAATCAACATGAAATTCCTGCGTAAAATTAATATAGTTTTTGGAATGAAAAACAAACTTATTTTTCTTAAAGGTTGTTTGTCTGCTTGCTTGCTTTGGAATGAGGATGCCACTTGGTATTTTATAGAATGGAGCTTTTCATGTAAATTATACATTTCAGTTTTAAAATGTCAGCATCTAGAGCTGTATAGATCTGTTTCCTTTTCTTTTTTCCTTTTACATTTTGCCCCATTTTCCACACTATTTTCTTTGGGCTCTCTGACAAAGAATGGCAAGAAGGCTGATGTTGTTATAAGTTAAAAAATATTCATTGAGACTTTTATTCAAATATCCTTCAAGAATTCTTAATAAAAGTATCAGGACTAACTAGTGCCTCCTTTATCTACTGCTCTGCCTTTTACTTTTCCAGTAGTGTTTATAAGGAGCTCTAGAGAGGAAGTTTATGCATATTTAAGAACTCGTGTATCACCACAATTCACCTGGTTTTGGGGTGGCTTACAACAGAAACCAATGCTTAATCCACAATGCATAATACAAAAGTCAGATGGTATTTCTCTCATCATTCTCTAAACAACATTCAGAGCCACAGTGTTTACTCACTTCTAGAAGGTCATCAGATTGGACTTGAGAGAGGATGAAAACTGTTCCAAAATATAATGGGTGCAGGCTGCAGTTGAAAAACATTGGCCCTTACCTGTTACAGAAGACCATTGACAGTGAGACTCATCAATCAAATGGGTTAATTCAATGTGGAGAAGGGAAGACATGAACTGAGAGTAAAATCTGTGGTGGTTTTATAGATGAAGAGCAACCAGGATGATTAGGGGACTGGAAGCTAAAACATACGATTAATGGTTGCAGGAACTGGGCTTGGCTAGTCTAGTAAAGAGAAGGACCAGGGGAGACATGATAGCAGTCTTCCAATATTTGAGGGGCTGTCACAGAGAGGAAGGGGATCAAGCTATATTCTAAAGCACCCAAAGGCCAAACAAGGAATAATGGATGGAAACTGAACAAGGAGAGATTCAACCTGGAAAGAAGGAGAAACTTTTTGACAGTGAGAACAATCAACCAATGGAACAGCTTGTCTTTGGAAGTTGTGGGAGCTTCCTCACTTGAGACTTTCAAGAAGAGATTGGACTGCCATTTGTCAGAAATGGTATTGGGTCTCCTGCTTGGGTGGGGGGTTGGACTAGATGATTCTTCCAACTCTGATTATCTGTTATGTTATGAACGCTAACATAGTGAATTGCACACATAAACTGTTGATAACCAATGCAGAGACTGCAGTCCAAATGTGATATGACTCTGCAGGTTTTATTCAGCTACTGGGGAACAATTTCTGTGCTGCAGTTTGAACCAGCTGTGGTTTCTGAACTGTTCTCAAAGATGGCAATAGTCTGCCAGATGTTAGTAAGAACATGATCTGCCTTTTAAAAAGTATGTATTTTATTAAAATGTACTCCCTCCAGAGAGGGGTTTTGTTTTCTTTGTGGTGTGTGTGTGTGTTTAAATGCTGAATTAAAGAAGCTTCAGACTGGTCCACTATGCTTTTTTTTTTTTTTACATTTTTGTGTATTTTGAGCTTTCTCTGATCCTAATCCCTGGGTGTCCTTTTTTTAAAACAGTATTTAATATGGTTAGAAAGCCCAGATGCTTTTAGAAGAAGCTAAAGGCAAGAGGGGGGACTGACATACCACTATTGTTCAGATGAAAAGGGCTTATTTGCTTTTATTCCAAGCCCAAATGAAGTATCTGGTTTGTATGTTCCAAGGAAACTTGTTTCATCTAGAGAAGCCCAGATACAGCCAGGCTTGATTCAAAATAGACCCATTCTATTTTGAACGTTACACAGAGACTCCACAGATGTCACTACACAGACATTTTGAAAAATAAAGGGATTGCAAGCGATTACTGCATTAAGCCCTAATTAGTAAATTAAAGATAATGGCTTAGATGTGTGGTTAATGTTTTGTGTTCAGTTTTTTTTCCTCCATGCTTGAACAACTGATAGTAAACACTTTCATATATCTGCATCTGCCCCTTCTGATGTTTCTAGAGGCTTACCATATAATTGCATTACCAAACCCAGTAACACAGTTAAGCTACATTTTGGAAGTTAGGGGAAATATTTGATGTTTTTTCACATATCTACTGTGGATGGGATCATTTAAAATAATGACCTAAGGAGCATAATTGTAGAAGGGCAGGCAGACCTAAATGTGTCATCAGATTAGAATCTTTATGTTGTCACAAATATCCAAGTCCAACCTCTCCTGAATACTGTTGACTTTTATTTGGCTCCAATTAAAGGCCGTGTCACACTGCCCAACGGATGCAAAAAGGACACAACAGAAGAGAAAAATGTTACATCCGTTGTTTACATCGTTTGTTATCGCTCTTCAAAAGGCGAGGCAAAAATTTCTACATATTGTCGAGCCGCGGATAACCACTGAACGCGGGGAGGATGCAGGGCGGATGGCAAAGCGGGATGCCGCGAACGGAGCCCAGCGGATGGCCGCATCCGCCTAGGCTTCCGGGGGGCCTCAGCAAAGCGGATGGCGGAACTGGAAACAACGGATGCAGAAGGATGCCCACAGCGGCAATGAAGCGGATTGCAGCAGCGGAAGCCTAGCGAGTATGCACAGCGGGCTAAGCCTAATGGATGGCCTAGGCGCTTTAACTTGCGCATGCGGGGCGTGGATATCGCTCTGCACAAGCCTCCCCAGATATAAAGGGAAAGCAGCTCGCACGTGGCCAGGAATTTTTTTTGTGCCGGATGGAAAGCACCCTGCTTGGCTGGATACCTCGAGTTACTGACCTGTCATGTCATGCCTTGCAACTTTTGCTGCACAGCCCTTGACCTCCCAGCGCTGATCCCTCTCTATTGCCTCCTGGGGCAGGCGCCTCCCTCCCAGCCTGCCCTCCCAGCCTCCTGGGCAGTCCTCACCTGCCACGCTTGCTGAGCCTGCCTTCCCACGCTCCCTCCTGGGAGCCTCCCCATCGCCAGAGCCTTCGCTGAACCAGGGCCTGCCTTTCCAGCCTCCCTTCCAGCCTTGCTGCCAGCCTGCCTTTCCAAGCCTCCCTGCCAGTCTGATTAGTCCAGCCCTTGGTGCCTGCACTCTCCAAGCCTCCCTATCGGCAACTCGCTTTTGCTGATCCAGCCTGGCCCTTCCAAAGCCTCTCACCTTGCCAGGGCAGTCTGTCTGCCAGCCTTGGTGGCCTGCCATTTCCAGCCTCCTATCCAGCCTTCTGCCAGCCTGCCTCTCGCAGCCAGTCTGTCTGCAGTCCACTTGGTGCCTGCCTTCCAGCCAGGCTTTCCTTGCCAGGCTTTCTGCCAGCCGTTCCTTGCCAGCCTTTCCTGCCAGCCTGCCTTCCCCAGCGCCTCCCTCCAGGCCTTGCGTGCCTGCCAGCCTTCCTGCAAGCCGATCCTTCCTGCCCAGCCAGCACCCCACAACCCATGGCGGAAGAAGTGAAAGTCTTCAGCAATCCTGCGCCATCCCTGGCAAGAGGGACAGGACCACCCCTCCGCGCCCCGATTGTCCCCTGATCTCACCGTCTTCTGCTGGCGGCTCTGCTGTTTTGGGCTCGCTTCTTCTGTTGCTGGAGCTTTCTGCTGTAGCTGGCTCCTGGCGGTGGTGCTTCTGTGCGTCGTTACTCTGCTGATAACGGATCTCCGCGTCCTGCTGGTCCTGCTCCTTTCTGGACTTGTTGCTCCTGGACTTGCTCGTCCTGCTGCCGGTCCTGCTCGTGCTGCTCCTCATGCTCCTGGATCTTGCTTTGATCCTGCTGCTGGTGCCTTACTCTGCCTGCTGCTGTCCTGGTCTGCTGCCCTGTATATGATCCTGCTTGGTGATTATGGCTGCTAAGCTGCCTGCTGGCTGCTTGTGCTTTGGATGTGTGGTCAGGAAGCAGCCCCTACAACCTGGAAGCCCCTCTGATGAGGGCCCATCTGGTCCTTGCCAAAGAGGAGGAAGAGGCACGTATGCAAACACACGGGCGAGAGGAGGCAGTAGCTACATTTTTGAGGTTAAGCGCACGTGACAGGATGTTAGACGTTGCTGCGAGTGCCTGAAGGAGATCTACCGAACTCTATTGCCTTTGTGGCATGAGTGTGAATAGGCACACCTAGGCTCTTTACAGGGACATCCAAGCGCAAGCAGGCCTGCTTGGAGCCGAGAGGAGGAGAGTTCATGGCGCGTTACACATCATGATGCTGCATGCGCGTCAGCTGGTGCAGCACCATTGCACACCTGGTACGGGAAAGCCTGCACCTCAAACAATCGCTGGCATCGGCCACGGTTTAATTATGCTGCACGCGACACGATTGAAGCACACTATAGTCCATGGCCAAGGTGCAGACTCTCCTTGGCACTTGCGGCTTGAGGATTCCATGCCACATCCGGTGAGAGCAGAGCGACCAGAGCATATTCTGTCTCACCCCCTCTCTCTCCGCGCCAGCCCTGCTCGGCGACCGCCACGTCCTCCTTCCAGCCGAGAAGTCGTAGTCCGCCTGTCTCCAGACCCCATGGTATCCATGTGGAGCGTTGCCACGATCGCGTAGATTAACCCCGGGCAGTGTGATCGGAATAAGCCATGGTCTCGTTGACGGCGAATGACAAGACTCCCTGAGGGTGGCAGTGGGAGAAAGGCATGCCGATCGCAGCTTCCAATTGACTGCCCGACAAGCCGCATCCACCCACACCTCTGCCTTCCCATCTAGCTAAGGAACAGAGAAGCCAGGAAGAAGCGCGTGGCAGGACGGGGCACAGCAACCACACACGTCCTCTGCGTGAGAGATCAGGGCACCTAATCTGCACCAGCATAGGTCTCCTCTCTCAGCTGGGTTCCCATCGAATTCCTCTCTCCTCCAACGCCCAAGTCCCTTCCTCACATTATGTGCTCAACCCAGACCCCTCACGGAGATGGGCGAACCCACAGCTACCAGGTGCCTGTGAAGGAGAGGCATCATTCACGCTGACCTTAAAAACCAAACCCTCCAGACCCAGAGGAAACGTGCTTCCCACCCAAGGTCTAGACTGTCCCTCCCTAGCTGAGTCCCTCTCATTTACCAAGCGTCTTCCCACAGCCCTCACCAACCAGGGCTTACATTGCTAGCCTCGATGTCCAGCATCACAGGGACATTCAGCCCTTCCCAAAGCCCATGCCAACAGAGCTCATCGGGCGACCACCTGTTGCCACCCTCCATATGATAAAGCACCGATGCCACCCACGACCAATAATTCGCCCACCCACGACAGCGATGCCCAGCCACGACCACTGATTGCACCCACGTCCAGATCCTCCCCCCACTGGCATGCCAGGCAGCTTCCACTACAGCTGCGTCCTTCCCTCACCGTCCGCAGCAGGCCAAAGCCCAGGCCCCAGTACATCGGTCCTCCGGGGGTACTGAGGCTGACACCCCATGCATGGGAGGAAGGACCTCTCAAGCATACGGGGTGAGCCAGCTCTCTGACACCGTTCCTCAACACAGCGTCCCTGTTTGTTCCTCTCAGTGACGAGTGGCCAGTGCGATCTCCAATCACACACCTCAGACGCCAGCACTACGCGGAAGCAGCACCTAGCACCTCTCTAACACCTCTCCTCAGACCTGAGGCACACACGGACACTCCGAGTGACCAAGAGGCAGAATGCCAGAGGACTGGCTGCCTGGATATTGTGGACTTTATTTGGACACTTGACTTAGAGTTCATGCTTAATATTTACAGCTTGTTATTAAATAAGTTATATCTTTGTTTCACACACTTGCTTCATTTATTTCTTTTTCTATAAGTCTGGGTGGAAACTTTTAGAAATGTTTTTAGCCTTTGCATGCTGTGGGTGGTGTAGAAGCAGTGGGATGGAAGGGATACCTGTGGGATGGGTATAAGATAGCTGATGGGACTGGGTTAAGATAGCTGTGGGATGCGGGCAGGATACCTGTGGGATGGGTTAAGATAGCTGTTGGATGGGAAGGAGATAACCTGTGGGATGGGAAGGATTACCGGTTCTGGGATGGGTTAAGATAGCTGTTGGATTGGGAAGGGATACCTGTGGGATGGAAAGGGATACCTGTGGGATGGCAGGGATACATGTGGGATGGGTTAAGATAGCTGTTGGAATGGGAAGGGATACCTGTGGGATGGGCAGGGATACCTGTGGGATGGGTTAAGATAGCTGTTGGATGGGAAGGGATACCTGTGGATGGGAAGGGATACCGCGTTGGGATGGGGCAGGGATACCTATGGAATGGGTAATAGTTGTGGGATAGATAAACGTCCAGTGCAAGCATAGTGGGACTCGTATGGTTCCACCTCCCCAAGTGCCACCCCATGGCCTTTCATTATCAATTACAATGTAAGCATTGATCCACACATGTCACATCACACACAACTCTTTATTAAACGCCCTGTTCATTGTAGGCACACCGAAACATTACATGGCCCAAGCTCATCAGTTGTGATGAGACAGGCTGAAGGAAGCATCCATTAAAGCATCTACCATCCTGTCTTGCCACTCCAACCACTCCAGCTGGGGAGTTGCACCAGTGTTTCAGGAGGTTGCGCTGCCTTCTTTTGCCTCACTGAGTTCTGTTGGGCCCTTGCACACCCTCAGTGTCGATCTAGGTTGCCCCTTGTCTCCATTCCCAAGGCTCCATGTCCCCTTGCCTTGGTTGGGAGCGTGTCCACGAGCCTGTTCTTGCAAAGGGCTGCGGTAGCGCCGAGTGCGCATGAGATTGTTCAGGATGCCAGCCAAGCTTCACGAACCTCCTCGACGCCACCTTGTGGGATGATGCTGCATGGTGTTGAGAAGTACCTGGAACCTGTTGGCCAGGATGCCCAAAAGGCCGTTTTCCACCACCCGTCTTGCCCTGGACAGCCTGCAGTGAAGATTCCTCTCTTCACGGGTGAGGAGTCTGAAGTGTAGGGCTTCATTAGTGTAGGTTGTGAGGAGAAGGCGTTCATCCCCCACAATGAAGTAGGGCACCATCTTGCGTGTCATTGGCAGCGGGTTCTGGATCTGGGAAGCCCACCATGAGGTTGCTTTCCAGCCCCTAACCTGAGGACTGACTGGCTATGTATACCTGGTGCATCTGAAGATGACCCGTTGCCTGAAGCATCGAATGTACATGAATTTGTAGTCAGCATCGACCATGGCGAAGAGGATGATGCTGAAGAAGCCCTTGGAGTTGTGATAAGTGGACCCCCGACTTGGCTGCGAGCTTTGCAGGCCAACGTGCTGTTGCCATCTATGGCTCCAACGTGTGTGGGGGAAGTTCCACTTCTGATACCACATTGCTCATGCAACTGTCTTCCAGCCTTGTTCAGTTGGTTGGGGCACTGGAGGAGCTCCTGCCTTCGTATTTCTTCGATTGAGCCTGCACCCACTTCTCTGACAATCAAAGCTGGCATTGGTGCTGGTGGCACCCTCCAGCCATGCTGCATGTTCCTGTAGGTGTCCTCTGAGCCAGGTGACGCAGAGTGAGTGTCACCTTGAGCCCAGGGTCCAGGCTGGGCGGGAAGTTGGTTGTTTGTCTTTGTACAACCTGCAAGTGTTCAGCGCTGCAACAAGATCGTCAAACATGGCTGGAGGCATCCTTCATGAAAGTTCTGGAAGCGCCAACCGAGTGTCTTCGCTCCTTGAGCTCCACGATCAGCTTGTTGTACAGTCCATACTCTGCTCTCTCACCGACCATCTTCGGACCCAGACGCTTCTTCCCGTAGTAGAGTTCACAGAGCCGTTAGAATGGCTCGCACTGTTGGCAGAAGGATGGTGGCTGCCAAAAGGACATGTGTCACGATTCCACGGTGTACATGACTGCCTGATGCTGTGGAAGAGGAAGAGTCCCCGATGAAGGCTGCGCAGAGGTCTGCACAGCTGGGCTGCTGGTCTGCAAGTGTAGATGCAGATGAGTTGCGCCCCCTTTTTATAGGGCAGTATAGGTTCCCTTTGCATCCTCTAGGCATCCTCTAGGCATCCTGTAGACATACCTTAATATCCGAGATAGGTCCCCTCTGCGAACGTTTTTTCCGTTTTAAACACTGTTTGCCGTTCTGCATCCGTTCTAGGCCATCCGTTCCGCGTCCGTTCCGCTTTCCTCCCTGCGTCCGAGGCGGATGAGTTGCGCGATGATGCGCAGGCGTATGCCGAGCGGATATTATAGCGGATGGCGTAACGGATGCAGAATGGATGCGTAGCGGACTGCAGAATGGATGTAATTGGATACATTTTCCACAGCAAAAGTTTTGGGCAGCCCAAAACTTTTGGGGCGATGAAACGTCCATAAACGGATGCTGGACGGATAGAGAGGAAAGCAAAACGGACGGCAGTTGAGTACTTTCGCCGTTAAACCAACGGATGGCAAGCTTTTTTGTCCGTTTTACATCCTCTTTGCATCCGTTGGTGCAGTGTGACATGGCCTTTAGTGTTAAATTTTAGTTGATTAGATTCTCTTAAATAGGCTTGATATAATTTTTCTTTACTTCTACTTAATGGATTCTTTGCATCTGACATTTATAAGGTTTCCCTTAGAATGTACTTTCTGATGTTGCATTCAGAATCTAGAACCATGGTAGGAGGATCTGTATCTGGTCAGCAAAATAAATTCTGAAGTTATTTTTCTCCAGCAAATCTCCTCCTATTATCTGCCCAACAGTCCACACATTATTAAATATAGCTTGTTGTCCAGGTAGAGTCTTCTTTTTGAAGCTTCTGAGATTAGAATGTGATAAATATCAATTTTATGTGCAAATTTCACAGTTCAGATGAACAACTGAGTAAATAGCTCAGTTAAATTTTAAAAAATCTTATTGCAATATCTGATGAAGTGGAGATGCTTTAAATAATGCTTGACTTTGTTTTTTCTTTATATTTATATTTATTTATAGTTCTTATGCAGTTAATAAGAATTTCTGTGAAAAGTAGAAGTTCCTTTTGGGTGAACATATCAAATGAAGATAAATCATATTTCAAGGCAATAGTATTTCTTTGTATCTCCTCCATCAATATCCCAAAATTTGGTATCTTTACGAAAGAATGTTAGTGATTGCCAAGTTGTTTAAAGAACTAGGAATTTTCTTTTCTTTTCTTTTTTTTGTACTATGGAAACTAGCCATATGAAAGTTCAGTATAAGGCTTAGCTGGAAATGGAGAGGTAGTGGAGTATATAAGATTTTAAAGTTTTTACTCAAATCCAGCAGGATACTGCTATCTTATCCAAATCCAACAAGCTGTGACTTCCAACCTGGTATACCTGACACTATGACTCTAAAAAGAATTAGGAATTTAATACTATACCATAGCTGTTGGCCTAGTAGATTCCCTATCTCTCTGAAGATAGCATCCCAGCTTTTTTACCTTGGTTGGAAATTACATCAACAGGGAAGCCAAAATGCCTGAAAAATTATATTTCGGAAAAATCCTATACATGTAGGAGAGTTTTACCACAGAAGTAGCTCATGTTATGGCAGCTTCAAGTAGACTTGAAAGGAAACATGACTAGATGAGCTAATTCTACTTTATTGTAAAGTTGTATCAATAGAATCTTGAAAATCTGAAAGCACAATTCTCATCCCATCTCCGTTACAGCCCAAGAAAC
This sequence comes from Laticauda laticaudata, assembly GCA_004320025.1. Lineage (NCBI taxonomy): Eukaryota > Metazoa > Chordata > Lepidosauria > Squamata > Elapidae > Laticauda > Laticauda laticaudata. Next base: position 15,291 of record BHFT01036395.1, on the reverse strand, counting down.
CAGGGAGGGTTTCTTCTGAGTTTCTTGCCCTGCCCAGTATTTAGGTATGGACTATGTTGTCTCTTATCTCATTGTTCCCAGTCTCTTTTTCCCCAGTCTCCCAGGTCATTCTCACATACCATTACAGATGGTTGGGTTTTTTTGTTTTTGTTTTGCTTCCCAGCCCAAGATAAGGATACATTATTTTGCAGACTGTGAGAAAGTCTTCTGTTCTTTTAATTGTATCAGAAAAGATAGGCCTTCACAGTGGACTTCAGACATGATAAATGCTTTATTGAACAAAGATGTGGTCTTTACTGCCCTCCAAAGGTAGCAAAAAACTGATATTTAAAAATATCAGTTCAGATCTTATATTGGGCCACTGAAAACCACTGAAAGTGTCTATCCAAAAATTTACAACTTGTTTTTTTTCAAATGGAGATAATGTTAATTAGTAAAATAAGCATTCATGACTGCTCTGTAGTTTTGAAAATTTTCCAAGTAATACAAAAATTTATGTTTTTGAGCAAGTTATTAAAATATGATATCCTGAGAATTCTAAATATTTTTAGATTATTGTTTCCAACCGAGGGAGACCATCCAATCTTGGTCATCCTCGTAAATAATTTATGAGGTGTCTTTATATTTCACTTGTATTATCGTCTTGGGAAAGAAACAAGCATCTTGTTTCAACGGTCTATTAAGCTTTTGTTAAGTGCTAAGTTTCTGAAATGCTGAGCTTGGAATAATCACAGAGAACTAATTTTGTCCTGTTTGGTTCTTGTTCTTACTCTAGGAAACCATTTGGAGTCTATATGCAGAGTTAAAGTGATGGACTTAAGGAACATTGACATCTTGGTTACGGAAAACTTGTGAACTTTCCAGAGGATTATAATATTCCTGTTCACTTTTGTGGTGATCCTTTGAGAAGAAAGGGGAAAAATTGGGGAGTACTCTGGTGCCTATACATTAACCAAAAATGAAGGAAGATCATTGTTTACATGCTGCCCTTCTGTGTCTGGGAATGCTGTGCTGCAGCTTTGTTATGGCGACAGACAAACTGAACCACTCAAGGCCATCACTGCATGGTCATCACGAGAAAGGGAAGGAAGGACAAGTTCTCCAGAGGTCAAAAAGAGGATGGGTATGGAACCAGTTCTTTGTAATAGAAGAATATACTGGACCGGATCCTGTACTAGTAGGCCGAGTAAGTTTTTTTTTGTTGCTATTTTTTTAAAAAAAACAACACGTGCATTTCTTTTTCTTCTTTTAGAACCCTAAAAAACATTTTTTGGTATGATTTGGCCATCAATAAATCCTGTGTATTCTTCAAAGATGAATGATAAGAGCTCTGCAGGATCCAGTCTGGTCGGTTACTGGTTACTGGGACTGAGACCAACATAAGCTTTCGGACTTGTGCTGGGGCCCATCTTCAGGAGACTTCTATCTAGCTAGAAGAGAGGTTCCCTAAAGATAGATTCTCGTATGAGTCTAAGAACTTTGGAAGACAAAATCTCTGGTTCCAGGGTCTGACCCAGATTGGATCCTGCAGCATTATCCTGGGACACATATATTTGTCTTCATTTGATAAGACCTCTCCTATCCAACTGAGATTATCACTGACTCATTTAGCTGTAAATCCAGCTAAACAACAATCCAGCCTTTGGTATTTAAGGTATTTAATAGTTAGCGCTGTAAGATGGTTAGAATGGTGGTACAACACCCAGATGAAAAAGCTATGGCTGGCCATATGAAATAGAGATTTATGCTTTCCAGAGCTTTTTGCAAGAAAGGTAGAAATTAAATTCTTAAGCAGAGGTGTGAATCATTTAAAATGTGCTCCATTAGCATTTAGCTTGTTCAGTTTGTTTAAAATGTTATTTGTCTAAGGAATTTAGTCAATGGATTCTTTCCTGGTTTGATTTCTTGGCCACACTGATTATTTTCCCAAATATATTGTATATTCTCTTCCTTATCTTTTCCTTGTCCTTTCTTTAATGGAGATATCATAAGCTCAAGCAAGCTCTTCTCCATGCAAGGCATTCATTCTATCATAAAAATGTTTTGTGCCACATTCTAAGTAGAAATGAACAAGATATTGACTTTAATTGTAGCTTCTGAGCTTTGTTGCCTTATTTTATGGTCTGTACTGCTTTTTTTGTCTCTGATTATATGATGCTTTTATGTTCTGCATTCTAAAATAGTTTGTACATTTAAATGAAGTACAGGAGGGACAAATTTAATATGTAGGACAATCACCAGATGTAAAATCAGATAATATATTTCAAGACTCATTTTCATTATCAAAGATGATTCTAATATTATTTTAACTAATCCCCAAACTAATACTATTGAATTTGATAACGATGGTGTATAGAATCCAAAATACCTTTTCAAATCCCTCAAATTTGGAATGTAATCATAAAGATTAGGCCTTTCAAAATGTAATCATTCTTCAATTTTTACACTCCTCTGATTTTGGTATACATTTTTCCAATGAAAACATACACTGAATTTATATGTTCCCCTTAAGCAACATTGGATATAACATAGATGCTAGAATGTCAAATTGAAAAAGAAACCCAAACAATAAATTTGAGTAGATGATATACCAGTGCTCGTGATGACCACTGCCTTGTAAATGCTTCAAAAATATCATTGTTAATGATGTGTGTGTATTTCCCAGCTCCACTTTTTCAGATCAACTGAGGACTGATCTATTTATTGCAATAAGAACTGACCAACCAATTTGTCATCTAAATTTGACATAACAGATTGAGATTAACTGGTCTAAAGTCATCCAGCCAATTTTCATGTTTAATCTCGGATTATAATTCACAGTCTCCTGGTGATTGGCCCAAACTTACTCAGACAGCTTTCAGGCCTATAATGGGCCTCAAATTCAGTCTCCTGGTGATTGGTCCAACCAAACACACTCAGCCAGCTTTCAGGCCTAAAATGGGACTAGAACTCACAGTCTCCTTGTTTAATTCACCCCAAAATACTGTATGGATGTCATTACTAGGACTCAAGAGTATCTTTACAATATTAACATAGTGTCTGAATAAGCAAGCTAAATATAACAAGGTAAATTTGATACTTTGGCTTAATCTGATAAACTTGGTCCAGAAATTAGGCAGGCTCGATAAATGCAGAACAATATAAGCAACACAGGACATTAAAAATGCATAGGCTTAAAGTAGAACAAAAAGCAATATGTAATGTATTTTTTTTAATTGCCAATGTCCAAAATAAACCCTTTCATTGCTCTAATTGTGATTACATGAACACAGAACTGCTAAATTAGGTATGAATCTTTGATGTCACCTGCTATAATATATGTTTAAATCTCTGACATATTCATTATTTGCCTGAGCCACACTGTTGTTTGTAGAATAACTCATATTCGAATGATCTAAAATCCCTTTTTCTAGAGAACATTGGAACAACTACAAAAATAGCCTGACATGATGTGATAAATCAAACCAGCTGAACATTCTTCAAGCTTTAAATAGGATGAAGTGTCAGAAAGTAAAGATGGCCTTAATCTTATATACTGTCAATGACGCTGAATGCCTTTACTATGGTGGAAATTTAAGTGGCAGGATTCTGATTTCATTTCATGCATTAATTACCTTAATACTATTCGTTAAACTATCACAATGGGCATTAAGTAGCTATGAAATGAGAGATTAGTTGAAATCAATGGGTGGTTCCCTTTGTTGTAGCTCCATAATGGGAAAATTTATCTTTTTTTAAAAAAAAGTACACTTCATCAAAAAATCTGTTAAATAGAAAATCTTCCCTAAGATATTCTGTGCTTCCTTTTACTCTTACAAAATAATACTCAGCTTTTCCTTTCACATTCATTTTTTTAAAAATCCAAACGCATTTTAAATCCACCCCCACAATATACTTTGGACTCATACATATACTTTCTAGATTACTTGAAAGTACTTTCTAGTTATATCCATTTTTATGTCTTTAGAGATTCAGTGTATAAGTTTATGCAATAACAAACAATAAAATAACAAAATAAAATGAAGGGACATCTAAAACTTGTCCATTACTATCTGAAAAATGTTTAGTCTAAAAACAATTTATTTAACCTCTTCCTTATAACAATTCACTAACATTTTCAAGGTAATCTAATGACTAAGAAACATTTTATAATAATTTCCCAAAAATCTATCTTCTACCTTCTAATATATTTATTTGGGAAGTATATTTGTGAGATGGGTATCAGTTTTTTTTAAATATGCCATATTTTTATGTCATAGAATTTGAGCTTATCTTATTGTAAATTAATGAATCAATTAATGCTTTTAATTTTATTTTCTCTATTGTACACATCCTTCCTGCTTTCTGAATTGAAAAGGAAGCTATCAAGAGATGAGTCTCTAATGTTATTGTGTTGCTGTAAACTACCCAGAGTCATTGAGGTGGGATGGCAATATAGAAATACATAAATAAAGAATTTGAGTTGAAATTTGAAAGCCAGAAAAGCCACGGACCACCAGAATAAGAATTATACAATCAACAGGCATCTTTATTATTACTGTAGGTTTCCATCCTTGGGAATTTAACTTTTCTTTCTCCTTCATATCATAAAACTTGGAGAAGAATTTTTTGGCAAAATGTCAGAAATACAGTCCTCAACTTATGACCAAAATTGAGCCCAACATTTCTGTTGCTGAGTGAAACATTTGTAAAGTGAATTTTACCCCATTTTGTGACTTTTCTTGCCACAGTTGTTAAGTGAATCACACTAGTTATTAAGTTAGTAACATGGTTGCTAAATGAATCTGGATTCTTAATTGACTTTGCTTGTAAGAAGGTCCCAAAAGGGGATCATGCGACCCCGGGATATTGCAACTGTCATAAATATGAGTGTGTTGCCAAGAGTCCAAATTTGTGATTGCTGGGATGCTGTAAGTGTGAAAAACAGTCTTAAGTCACTGTTGTAAGTTGAGGACTAACTGTATTTGGCACAACAGTAGCCTTTGTTGCCTTCAGAGACTGTATGTGAATATGTATTTTTTTTTAATTTTGCAGCTTCATTCAGATATTGATTCTGGTGATGGGAACATCAAATACATTCTCTCAGGTGAAGGAGCGGGCATTATTTTTGTTATAGATGACAAATCAGGGAACATCCACGCAACAAAGACACTGGATCGAGAAGAAAGAGCTCAATACACATTAACTGCCCAAGCTGTGGATCGAAATACAAACCGGCCCTTGGAACCACCCTCAGAATTCATTGTCAAAGTCCAAGATATCAATGATAACCCTCCTGAATTCCTTCATGAAAATTATCATGCCAATGTACCAGAGAGATCCAATGTGGGTAAGTAACACAAACGTGCAATATTATTCTCTGGCTAGGAAGAGTGATAGGTCATAGAGAAATACAACTAAATTTATCTATCTATCTATCTATCTATCTATCTATCTATCTATCTATCTATCTATCTATCTATTTGATTTGTTAATTGCTTACAAGATAATAGGAATAAGTATAAATATGAGTAAGAATACAGGAAATAGGTACGAATAAATGGAGACAATAAGACAGGGACAGTAGGCACAATGGTGCACTTATACATGCCTTCTTAGGAATGGGGTGAGGTCAATAGTAGACAGTCTAAGGTTAAAGTTTTTGGGGTTTGGGGAAGAAACCACAGAGTNTATGTTGTACTTTCTGCAATCAAGTTTGGAGCGGTTAACATTGAGTTTGTATCTGTTGTGTGCTCTTGTATTGTTGCAGTTGAAGCTGAAGTAGTCATTGACTGGTAGGACATTATAGCAGATAATTTTGTGTACTACACTTAATTCCAACCACAGTCAGCGTAGTTCATGGTTGTCCAAGCCCAAAATTTCAAGCCTGGTGATATAGGGTATTCTGTTGCGAGCAGAGGAGTGTACTCTTCTCATGAAATACTTCTGGATTGCTCAATTGTATTAATGTCCGATATACAGTGCAGATTCCAGACAGATGAGCTGTATTCGAGTATTGGCCTGGCAAAGGTTTTTTATGTACCTTGCCTTGGATGTCAAATCAATTGTGATAGGACTAGGCTCCATACCCCTTCAGACAATGCTAAGAATTCTCCAGCTGATAAAAGTTTGCCCATCTAAATTGTTTGAGAGGAAACCTGAATGGATTTCTTCCTGATACATTAACACGTGCATGGATAACAATGTTTTTCCTTTTGATTTTAAGAAATCCTAAATGCTGCTACCTAGGTATAGATTGTTCATCTAAAGCCTTTTATTCATCGACAAAAATAAAATAAAATTCCATAATCTTTTAAAATATGAGAGTTGTTCATAAAAGCTATGCTGCAAAAGGAAAAACCAAGGGTGAGAGAAGAAAGAGGGTTGGGGGAACAAGCTAAGTTGCAGCTTTTATTGTGACCACCAGGGATGAAAACAATTCAGGTAGCATGATGAAATAGCTGTTGGCTAAGTGACAGTTGGAGAACATTTAAAGCAGCTGATTTTCAACAATCTGGAAAAAACAGCTCTTCAATTTATGAGAAGCAAAAACATAGCTAACTGGGGATTTAAACAAATTTTGAAAAGTATGCTGAGCTTCAGGAATTCATTCTTAGACTTTATTAATTCATTCCTGGACTTTACTAATATCTCTCCTTTTTATTGGTGTCTGATCTCCAGGGAAGAAAGAAAGATTTAGGAATGGAGAAATCAGCAATTTTCCAAAATGCTAACCAACTGTTTCTCCTATAACAAGTCTGAAGCAGACAAAGATGCTTTGGATCTGGTCTCTGCCCTCTCACTGTATTGCAGAAATTAATAGACTAATTTCCACAAGCTTGCATGATAGTCACAAGAATTCAAATATATATTCCAGGGGTCCCCAGACTTGGCAACTTTAACTCCCAGAATTCTCCAGCCAGCAAAGCTGGGAGCTGAAGTCCACAAAACTTAAAGCTGCCAAGTTTGGAAACCTCTGATATCTTTTCTTGAGTTTGGATGCTGTTAAGGTAACAACACTAAGAGTTGTCAAGATTTTTAATCTCTTTAATGCCTCCTTCACTCAGCTGTATATTTGATTCAAGCCCAGGAAAAGATTCCTTTAGAAGCTTCTCACATGTACAAAACACACACACACATACAACCTCAGATCAGATCAAAATAGGCTGGATCATGCCAAGGGTTAAAAAAAAGTTGCCTTATTTTTTCCAATGGCATCTTCATTAGATGTATGCAGCATTTGGTTCCAAAGCCAGCAAATGTGTTTTTGGATCCACACATCAAACCAAGATGCCACTGGGGGAAATTTTAATGGACTGTTTCTTAACCCCTGACCTTCTTTGGCCCATCTTCAAACTCAGTCATTCTTATGCTGCTTGTTCCCAACATCAAATTTGGTTTTTTTTCCACTTGGTTTTTGGGGAGAGTGATTCTGCTGACAATGTAATTGGCCTCATTTTCATTATTTTTTTCCAGAATTCCATTGGTTGGAAAGAATTAGAACAACTATCCTTAATCCAATTCTACTTGTGATTTTTCTTAAATAATAGTCCTTATGGAAAGGAATCAACTTTTTTTATTCATAAAGAAAACAAGCAACATTTTTTTTCCTGTGCATCCATACAACTTATGCAGATCATAATTAGCTTGCCATAATTAGCTGGCCAATCTCAGCTGATTATACTATGGTCTATATTGTGCCAATAGTCACTTTACATTTATGATATGTTCATCATGAAAGTGTTTTAGTATCTATCACAGTACGGGTTGACTAGTGCTTTTACACAATACAAAATATAAAGCACAATTTTAAATGTCCTTTCCAGTCAAATAAACTCCCTTTCCAATAAAGTTATTTACCCAAGAAACATGCATAAAAACATGTTGAACAGATCACTGCATATGCAACAAAGTTCACAGCTGGATAGCTTATGGGTATAGTTTGTTATAGAAACCTTGTTCTTAGCATGTTGAATGAATTAAGCAATCATTTATTTCTTTTGATATGGCATATTATAGCAGAGAGAAGAGATTTGGCTGCTTTAAGATGCTGCAGGCAGGTGTCATATTCACACTCCTGTGCACTCCAAAGCACTTTTAGAGATTGGATGCAAAGAGCTGTACAACCCTAAAATTAATACCCCAAATCATAATATTAACAAATTGCAAGAAAGGGTGGGTGGATGGAGAAAGGCATTTAGCAAATAGAATTAACTCGACTGTATACTCCAAAAAAATAAATTGAACAGAGATCTGCGATAATCTGTACAGCTGTTGGATAGCCACTGGTGGTTTGCTAGTAAAACCTCTTTTAAAGAAATGAAATGTGGATTTTCCAGGGTATACTTCGTCAAGATGTAGTTTCTCCCTGTTCCCATTGAAAGGTGAAGTTGGCATTGTACTAATCTGAAATTTTGGAAATGGGGAAAAACATATGTGTATCTAAATGTAAGTATGTTCCCTTTTCTGTTTGCAGGTACATCTGTGATTCAGGTGACAGCCTCAGATGCTGATGATCCTACCTATGGAAATAGTGCAAAACTTGTTTACAGTATTCTTGAAGGCCAACCATATTTCTCTGTAGAGCCACAAACAGGTACTAAGCAACCATGTGCAAACTGAAAGGGAATTTTAGAATAGAAGTGAGAAGCCAGCAACTTTCCAAATTTATTCAATTTATATTACCACCCATTTTTACATACATGACTCTGTAATTCAGTTGTTATTGGGCTACAGGTTCAATCTATGGTCATTGGCTTTAGTGGGTATGGCTAAAAGGTATGGCCTGAAAGAGATGAACAATAACACTAGTACTTAGACTATACAGCTTCATAGTTATTTACTACCCTCTCCAAGTGGTTTACAGAGTCAGCATATTGCCTCCAATAATCTGGATCCTTGTCTTACCAACCTCGGAAGGATGGAAGGTTAAGTCAACATTGATCCAGTCAGGATCAAACTCCTGGCAGTCAGTAGAATTACCCTGCAAAACTGCATTCTAACCACTACACCATCACCAAGATTCCTTTACATGCCCCAAATATGATGATCAGAAGATAAACCACTGATTCTTTTTTTTTAAAAAAAAATTTGGGTTTTCACAAAAACAAAATACAAATAAAACATCTTTTTTTGAAAATAGCATGGTCCCAGGTTATCACTCTCTTCATACAGCACAAAACTCAATTTCATGCTCATTTTTATATTCTATTCCATATCTTATACTGTTCTATACTTTTCTACATAGTTTTCCCTTCTTTCATTTTCTCTAACTTTATTTTATTATCTCATCTCAAATCAAATTCATATTTTATACTTTGTCTGCCCGTTTTCAATCCATATATCTTTCTCATTAAACAATTTTCCCTTAGTGATACTCCCTATATATCTGTATTTTCCCTGTAGTTATATCCCAAAGGTGGTTCATATCTCCATCGGAGGGATGACACCTTTATATCTTTATAACTTATCCATCAAAAGCTCTTATTTAAGCTTCAATGTATAACCTTTTAAAATTGTAGCATATCAATATAATACATAACTTCCATTGAATTCTACTTTGGTAAGTCTCTAATTCACACTAATCTTCTTTAAAAATATATATATACTATGTAAATAAAACACACATTCCATTTCAGTTCAATTCTTTGAACACTTTTAAACTATACACTTTTAAACTTTCCATAGTTAATTTTTTTCCAATATTTCTCACTTATATTTTTTAATACATTAATAATAATGATAATTAATAATATATTATTAATAATGTTCCCATTTAATTCTCTCAGTCACTTATTCAATTGATTTATTACACAAAGAAAAAACATTCCACTGACAATTACAGTAAATATTTTATCTATCATTAATCAATATTTCTAAATTTATTTCTGTTTGTAATATAACAAATGCTAATCTTAGTACCTTTGCAGAATCCCTTTTTACAATTAATTTTCACTCATTATTTTCTAAACAAGCTTAATGGTTTACACTTCTTATATCTTTTCCCTCTTTCTCTATTTCGTTGTTTTCTGTCTTTTACAACTTTTTTCCTTATTTTCTTCTCCCCTCTTCTCCCTCCCCTGTTTTACCCCCTGTGTCCTTCTTTACTTCTAACTCTCTCATCTGTTCCCCTCTCTGTTGTTCTGGATTTTTTCAGATATTTTTTTCAAATTGTTCTTCTTTTTGGTTGTTTTTTTTCTGGTTCTTAAACCTGTTCACTCTCTTCCCCCCCCCTTTCCTTTTTTCCCCACTTAAAATTTATTTGATCATTAAAGTTGGCTTCAAATCTTTGTCCCAATCTTCTTGTTTCTGCAAGCATTTCTTGTTGTTTCTCAGTAGTTCCAGATCTCCATTTCTAGGAATTGAAATACGAAGCCAAAAGAACCTCTCCCTTCTTGTGCATCTTCTTTCCATTTTTTAAATTCCATTTTCAGTTCTTCGAAGAGTAATACCATTTTAAAGACTTTTAAACAACCACCCGGTTAATTTTAGTCATCCAGATGCAAAAACCAAAAATCACCAAAAATCACGCTGTTTCTTCTTCCTTCTTTTTTCCACTTTCTCTTCCTGGGGTTCTATTATTTTGTTGCCAAGTTTCAGTTAAAATGTATCTTTGAAGAATCTTGTCAAAATTTCACTGTAAGTTCCTTTTGGTTACAGTTCCATCCCTTAGTTCCAGGCAGTCTCCTCCATTTTTCCAGATCCTGCCCTTTTATTCTTTTTATTTTTCCTTTCCTGCTTTTAAAAACTTTTTAAATATCCAGAAATCTTTATTATCCCTTTGACTTTTATTTTCAGCTTAGATGTCTCTTAATGTCAAAGTGGATTTTTTTTTCAATTTCTTGCTTAAGTCTCTTGGCTGTCAGTATAAGGAAGAGAAGTTAAAAAAAAACCCTAATCCTTTCCCTTCTCTCTCTGCTTTACAGCTTCAAAATTTTCTTTGAGAACAATGTTATTTAATTTAAATTCCAGTGTACCTTACCTTGTTGCTTTTCAGTTTAACCCGGTCGACCAAAACTTTCTCTTCTTATCTTCCTCCTGCACATTCTTTTCTGGTTCAGTTCTTTGAGGTGGCCATTTCTGACCACTGCTGCAACCTCCTTCAGAAAAGGGAGTAAGACCAGCTGGGGAAGAGAGATGCGGCTCTCCTCGACCCTGCTAGCAGTTTCCCCCTTTTTCACCACCTCTATGGGGTGGCTTAGCCCCGAAACCATCCATGCACGATCGCGAATTTCAGTTGTCGCTGAAGAGACTCAAACCGGAAGCTCGATAAACCACTGATTCTAAATAACAATAGCAACAACAGGGGACAACAAACCTTCTTTTTATGTATATTTGGCAAATCCTGGAATCTCTAACTCAACCCCAAACAGACACTTTCTTTTTCATTGCCAAATGCTCACAATAGTTCCAAGAGGCCTTAAGAACTTTGCATTGAAAGCATCAGTGTGTTTCTATTTGACCTGTAATTTGCATTCAGGCCTTGGATTTATTTTAGAGAAAACAATGCCTTTGATTTTTTTGTTTGATTTAAAGCAGGGCTGTCAAACTCCTGGCCTGCAGGCCAGATGTGTCACATGCTGGCCAGGCCCAGTTTAGCGAAGGGGGAAAAAGTCCCAATATGTCTCATGGCGACATGAGTTTAACACTCCTGATTTAAAGTAAATGCACCTTCTGCATATGAGAAGAATTTGACATTTTTTCAATCTATAAATGATCTCTAATGGAAATTATACCCATCATCATATATAGTATGTGATTAGATGAATATTAAATTTTGTTATCAACAGCTGGCCCCCATGTAATACATATCCAAAAAGTGGCTTCCCAAACTAAGCACTAAGTTTGGTAGTCTTCTGTGTTAGTTTATCAAGATCTGTGTTGTGCTTACACTCACTAATATTCTTTCCTGTTTCTGTTGACTTCATTAAAAATCTTAATGAAAAATAGTAGCATGAAATACAATTTTAATGTTTTTCCTCATGCATTTCAAAAAGTATTTAGGAAAGTAGCCTTTAGAATAGAATAGAATAGAATAGAATAGAATAGAATAGAATACTTTTCTTGGCCAATGTGATTGGACACACAAGGAATTTGTCTTGATGTAAATACTCTCAGTATACATAAAGAAAAGATACATTCATTAAGAATCAAGAATCATAATGTACAACACTTAATGATAGTCATAGGGTACAATCAACAATCAAATCATACAAGAAACAGTCAATATAAATTGTAAGGATACAAGCAACAAAGTTACAGTCCTACAATCACAAGTGGGAGGAGATAGGTGATAAGGAGTGATGAGAAGAGTAACAGTAATAGTAGTGCACACTTTGTGAATGGCTGAACAGTGTTGAGGGAATTATTTGTTTAGCCGAGTGATGGCTTTTGGGGAAAAACTGTTCTTGTGTCTAGTTGTTCTGGTGTGCAGTACTCTATAGCATTGTTTTGAGGGAAGGAGTTGAAACAGTTTATGTCCGGGAGGTGACAGGTCTGTAAATATTTTCACAGCCCTCTTTTTGACTCTGTGAAGTATACAGGCCTCGATTGAAGGCAGGTGGGTAGTAATTGTTTTTCTGCAGTCCTAATTATCCTCTGAAGTCTGTGTCTGTCCTGTTGGGTTGCAGAACCAAACCAGACAGTTATAGAGGTGCAGATGATAGATTCAATAATTCCTCTGTAGAAAAATGCACTCAGGAGGTAGAAGAGTTGATAGTCAAGTAGTATAATTTTATATCCACACTCTTTTCAGCCCTCCCCAAAATTCACAAGCAGTGGGAAAATGGTGTACAATTTTTAGCAGAGCTGTTAACTTGAAATTCTCAGAACAAGAAGCAAAAAAATCCTCATTCTTTCAGATCTTCCTGTATATTTTGGTAAAAAATGTATTAGACCCTTACTATATATCCCAAGTACCCTGATATATTTATTTGCTACATGTTCAAAGACCAATCAAGAGTGAAAAAATGAGAAATGGTTAACTTGGTTTATATAAATACTAATGGCAGTAGATTAAAAAAGCTAAAAATAGAAGGGAGAAAGGAAGAGATTGTATATGAGCAGAGTATATGACCGGGAGGTCAACAAGGAACATTAGCTAAGTAGTTTTGACATAAAATCATTCATTTCAAAATGGTCTAATCCTTTTCTAATTGTGATTGCAATGGTGCAGAATGAAGTGGCCTTTGGGGTGATTAAACAAGACTGATCTCTTAGTAGGAAGAACAGAATCACAGATCCAGGGCAGACCAAATATCTGTTGATGAAGTATTCATGATGTAATATAACATGGCAGCTCAGGAAGATGTGAGTGATAGTCTTAACCTCTGCATTCAAAACAGATGCAAACATAATTGAAAAGGGATATTGTTAAATCTCCTCTTATTACATTATTCTATTACTGTTGTTGGGTACAGAGATTGCTGTACAAGTATTTGAGAATGGCATAATCCATCTATCCCTGTTGTGTATGAGCTGGTACAGAGTTCTGGAGAAGGAGAAAATTGGATAAAATGTTTCTTAATTTAAGATATGCTCATTTGTCCTAGCTATAAAGTAGCCCTTTCTTCCTTCCTTCCTTCCTTCCTTCCTTCCTTCCTTCCTTCCTTCCTTCCTTCCTTCCTTCCTTCCTTCCTTCCTTCCTTGTTTA
>BHFT01036393.1:3259-15321 GCA_004320025.1 Laticauda laticaudata | reverse complement strand
TGCAAATTTTTGCCCCTTTTGAAAGCGGATAACAATGGATGGAACATTTTTCTCGTCCGCTGTGTCCTTTTTACAAAAGTTTTGCATCCATTGAGCAGTGTGACAGGGCCTTAACTAAAATGGCTACACATGTCAATTTTGGGCTTGACAATGCCATGAGACTCTTTCTTTTCTTTTTAATACCTTACTTTTTACTTTTTAATGTCTTACTTGAAAAGACTAACATGTACAATATTAACAATTATTAAATAGTTTGTTGAAATTTTTGTTTTTTAAACAAATTCTACTATTTCCTTTTGGAAGAAAGCAGAGAAGAATGCAAATTAAAAAAAGAAAATTAAAACAAAATATAAGTCTAGTTTACAAAAACAACAAGAACACCAACCCTACTCTTTACTATACCTTTCTGTTACTTCAAACGACCCTTACTTTCATCCCACTTATATTTATTTATTATCTTTTGTTATTTAAAATTTTCACCTCCCTCAGTCTTTCAGGATCTCATCCTATGCTATGTATGTTTTCATCTTCCCTTATCTCTTTCAATTCATCCAATCAACATTCATTAGATTAGATAAATTGTACAAATGAAAGCTTACAGAAAATCTAGTTTAAATCTACATGTCATGTTCCAGAAAACCTCAACTCCAATCAATAACTCCGAACCAGACATCTTCTCAAAGGTTTCTTTTATTAGAGAAATTAGTTTCTTTTATTCTTTTATAAACTGGCACATCTGGAAAATCCAAAATCTGAAAGTTCAAATTACAAATCTACCTTCTGCACCCCTCATTATATCACATGCCCCAATCATCATCCATCCCAACTTGAGATGTCCCCTCAACCACTGCTCAACCAGGTGCAGAAATAACATGACCTTGACTTAAAAAAAGAATGCTATTATGTCTAACCACATATGCTCCAAGAAATTCCTCCTTCCCATTTTCTCAGGCTAAAGAATGTGGCAGTATGGAAGCTTCTGGTGCAAATATGGCTTCCAAAGCTGACACCACAACTTTAAAAACAAGTATTTTTTAAATCTAAATTGTATTGAACCATATGGTAATGGATCAATCTAATACATTGTATTTTACCTTTTTCATTCAATCTATACTTTTATTTTCCTGAATGTATTAGCCAACTCCATTCCCCAAGTTCAGCTGATTTTCAGTTCAACCTGTACAGGTGAAACTCGAAAAATTAGAATATTGTGCAAAAGTTCATTTATTTCAGTAATGCAACTTAAAAGGTGAAATAATATATGAGATAGACTCATTACATACAAAGCAAGATAGTTCAAGCCGTGATTTGTCATAATTGTGATGATTATGGTACAGTCATAAAAATCCAAATCCACAATCTCAGAAAATTAGAATATTACATGCATCAATAAAACAAGGATTGTAACATAAGACAGTATCGGACCTCTGAAAGTATAAGCATGCAGATGTACCAGTTTTTTGGTTTGAGGCCCCTTTTGCAGAAATTACTGCCCCAATGCAGCATGGCATGGAAGCTATCAGCCTGTGGCACTGCTGAGGTGTTATGGAAAGACCAGGATGCTTCAATAGAGGAACCTTCAGCTCTTCTGCATTGTTCGGTCTTATATCTCTCATCTTTCTCTTGGCAATGCCCCATAGATTCAGGTAAGGCAAGTTTGCTGGCCAATCAAGACACAATAATCCATGGTCATTGAACCAGGTTTTGCTGCTTTTTGCAGGTGGCAGGTGCCAAGTCCTGGCTGAAAATGAAGTCAGCATCCCCATAAAACTCATCTGCAGAAGTTAAGCCATGAAGTGCTCCAAAATCTCCTGGTGCATGGGCTGCGTTGACCCTGGATTAATGAAGCACAATGGACCAACACAGCAGATGACATGGCTCCCCAAATCAACACAGACTGTGGAAACTTCACATTGGACTTTGAGCATCTTGCAGTGTGTGCCTCTCCATTCTTCCTCCATACCTGGGTCCTTGGTTTCCAAATGAGATGCAAAAATTGCTCTCATCAGAAAAGAAGACTTTGGACCACTGAGCAACAGATCAGTTCTGTTTTTCTTTTGCCCAGGTAAGATGCTTCTGATGTTTGTTTTTCAGGAACAGTTGTAAAGAGGAATACGACATTTGAAACCCATGTCAGGATCTGTCTGTGTGTGGTGGCTCTTGATGCACTGACTCCAGCCTCAGTTCACTCTTGTGAAGTCCCCAACACTTTGAAAGGCCTTTTCTGACAATCCTCTCCAGGCTGCAGTCATCCCTGCTGCTTGTGCACCTTTTTCTTCCAACACACTTTTCCCATTCCACATAACTTTCTTTAATGTGCTTTGATACAGCACTTTGGGAACATCCAACTTCTTTTGCAATTACCTTTTGAGGGTGTCAAGATGGTTTTCTGTACACTGTCAGCAATCTTTCCCATGATTGTGATTCCTACTGAACCAGACAGAGACCATTTAAAGGCTCAGGAACCCTTTGCAGGTGTATGGGCAATTAGCTGATTAGAGTGGGACACTTTGAGCCTAGAATATTGAATCTTTTCACAATATTCTAATTTTCTGAGATTGTGGTTTTGGGGTTTTCATGAGCTGTAAGCCATAATCATCTCAATTATGATATATCACGGCTTGAACTATCTTGCTTTGCATGTAATGAGTCTCTCTCATATATTAGATTCACCTTTTAAGTTGCATTACTGAAATAAATGAACTTTGCACAATATTCTAATTTTTCGAGTTTCACCTGTACTTTTTATTTCATTTCTCTTAATTTCACAAATACACAACACGAGAAGAGAAGAAATGTAAAATGACCATAAATAAGCTTATCTGCTGAATTCTTAGCCCCAAACTTCCTTGACCACATATTTATTCTTCTATATTAAAGGCACCATTTGATAGACCAAATCTCTAACTATACCTAGCAGCTAGTACCAACTTCTGACTTTCTGCCAGGGTCCTCTTAATCAGCAAAATCAAGCAGCTTCTCCAATTCCCTGAACACACCTAGCCTACAGCACCTCATCCCTTAACTATCCTGCTTTCACTCAGAAAGCAGGGGAGAAAGGGGGGTTAGGAGAATTTTTATATAGTAAGGTGGCCAATGAGCATCCTTACAACCCTGTCTTTCATCTTTACATCCTGTGTCTTACCCAGGGGAAAATAAATAACAAATAATGCCACTTCACATCGATCCACCGTCTACTCAAAAGCTCAGCAACATGGCCCAATGCAGCAGAGTAAATTGACAAGGTGTCTATAATCCAATAGCAGCCACAGATACAAGGTTGGCCCTCTCTCAAGACACTTCCATTCCATTACCAGTCTCTTAGTCTGAAAATAGTAGACATAAGAAGATCCACTGATTGTAAATTAAATAATAGTAGGTAGTCCTTTTTTTTGTTTGCAATGAAAACATATTTTTATACTAACATGATTTATGACAAGAAAAGATGTATATGCAAGATATTTTGAAAATCAGAGCACAGCTTTTCACTGAAGTTTATAGAGATACAGTTTATCCAAGCAATGTCTGCTCAGACTAGATTAAGCTTGGCCCAGTGTTACTTGCCATCTCCAACCAAGGTACAAAGTCGAAACAGACTGATAAATCTGTTGCTTCAAATGAACTTGGATTAATGTGAACTAACATCAGTAAAGGATATCTTCTGGTCAGATATTGTGAAGCTGTTGCTTCAAAAGTGCATGTATTGACTATACTCTGATGCATATAAAATGGCAACTAGTAATTATGCAGCTATATATTTATTTCTTATGAAGATTTTTAAGAAATCTAGTGTCCCTTGGGCACAGAATTACAGCACATGCAAAAGTGGTTCTTCTGTAAGATATAGTTCACAAAAAGCACCAATTAGAAACAGTATCCATCCACAACAAAGAGAACAATGAGTTGTATCAGAGATGCCTTGGGCAAACATCTGTCACAGTGAATATTTGCAAATAAACAAACCTATTAAGTCAAAATCTCCTTGTGGATAATTTGCAAATGTCAAACATGGATTAACTCATTTGAAAAATGTTCTGCTTAAAATAGTTGTCCTTGAAGCAAAATATGTTAATTGTTTTCTTTCTTTTCTATACAGCATCACTGAAGAAATAAATTTTACCATAAAACAAGTCAAACTTGAATTATTCTCATAGCTTTATATGAAGATTAATTGAGAAACAGAAACACTAACTGAGACAGAAATCTTTCTTGGATAAAAACGAACTAAAAAAAGTAACAGATGTATTCCAAGCTTTCAGTATGGATGACAAACATGTGTATACATTTTGTATTCTGCTATATGCATGTTGCATATACATAACTTTTTCTTAGAATCTAAAGTACATCATTTCCTTTCAATTAACTTAAAAAGATGTGTTGTCTTCATTGTCAAATCCTTTAAGAACAAGAAGTTAAATATTCAAAAAGATGAAGTCTATCCCAATGGCAACCTTTAGCATTCCAGATGTTGGTGACCATAACAATATGTACACATGTTTCTTTTAGAAAATATTATGCAATTGTTATGGAAAATCCAAAAAAGCAAAAGTAGAAAATAGGAAATAAATTAAAGGCAGGGTGTAAGAAAAAAGAACCCATAACACATTTCAGAGAAGGCAACATTAAGTTAGAAAAGAGTTAAATAGTAAGCCAAAAAAAAAAAAGACATGAGAAAAGAAAAGAAAAATAATTAGGGTTAATTTGCACCAGTACCATTCATTGTGCTTCTTGTTATATTTCTAGTCTTGGAAGCCATCCTTGTTTCCATCACATTCCGCCTGTTTATTTTTTTCAGACTAAGATAGAAAAAGATAAGATTCCTTGCAGTGGAAGTATGCTCTTGGGAACTCAAAAATAGTATGAAATACAATGCAAATATACTCAATGTTGCTCTCAGTGAAACTGATTCTTCATGAATAAACTTAGAATTTGTAATTGGTTTAGTTCTATTGTTTTTAAACATGACTATTAATTGCCTCTTTATCCCAAACATGCTTTTTCAGAGGCAACTGGATGTCATCCCCCATCCATCTTGAATCAGATGGGGACTGTTACAAGGGAGGATGGGTAACTGTGAGAATGAAAGTAACATGAGAAGGGACAATAGCCACAACAACATTCTTTCGCCAGAGCTCAAGGCCGAATCACTGGAGGGGAGTGACTGGACATTGCGGGAGTTCATAATGGAGGTGGATTGAAGAGTGTGACTTGGGAGTCATCAGGGGCTGGTGTGAGTTTAATATAACGGGAAAATGTGGGAATTCAGATTCGGGTTTTCCCACATGTGCCAGTATGACTTCTCTAATAAATTCTTACTTGGATGGATTTTGTTTCTAAGTGCTGAATTGAGATGGACAGTTTGGTTGGAATGCTGATATTGGACTTTCTTATTTTTTTCTTTTGAAGATGTTTCGCTTCTCATCCAAGAAGCTTCTTCAGCTTTGACAGAATAGTGGGGAATGGAAGGATTTATGTCTTGCAGACAGCTCGTAATCTGCATTCTTTTAGAGGGTTGTTGATTGTCTGCAAGGAATATAAATCCTTCCAGTTCCCTACCATCCTGTCAAAGCTGAAGAAGCTTCTTGGATGAGAAGTGAAACTTCTTCAAAAGAAAAAAATAAGAAAATCCAGTTGCCTCCTGAATAAGCACCGTTGGG
The DNA here is from genome assembly GCA_004320025.1 of Laticauda laticaudata. Taxonomy (NCBI): domain Eukaryota; kingdom Metazoa; phylum Chordata; class Lepidosauria; order Squamata; family Elapidae; genus Laticauda; species Laticauda laticaudata. The sequence goes on along the minus strand of BHFT01036393.1, from coordinate 9,664 downwards.
ACAACTATGACCTGAATGACTGAGAATCTTTGCAGACTAACTGCCTGTTTATTTCTAACCTTAAGTACAGAATTTTTTTCCTATGGATATTCACCATTCTCTTATTTTCCCATCTTTTTCATAATAGTCTTTCTAGATAATGGCCACAATGAAAAAGCCACAAAGGTACAATTAGATAATAAATGTAAGTTACTTTTGATTGGCAGTCTGCTATTTTTGAGTATTTTCCTTAATGTTTGTATTTTTTCAGCTTGAATGCTTTAATAGTGATCTTTTGTCAGTGGATATGTTATGGTATAGTTTTATTTTATAAGGTTAGATCTTATTTTTTTTAAAAAAGTAGCATAAAATAGGAGTATATTCTCCAGTAATATGCTGTTAGATTTTTGTTAAGGTAATGATTTTTTTTGGCAATAACTTTCTTCCTTAACATAATTTAGCTAAGATTCCTTTGTGACAGCCTTTTGCCAAGACATATATTCATTTTCTTCAAAGTTTCCAAAAGAAATGAAAAGCAAGTCACAGCTGCTGTATTCAAACTGTTCATCTGTCAAAACCAAAATGCAGAATTAAGCTGTCTTCACATTTCTTTCCAGCCCAACTGTCCTCAAAGGGGTTTAGGTCTGCATTTTTCTTCAGTTTCCTGCTATGAATCTCTTTTGGGAAAAATCAAGAGAATCTGAATTTGTTATTTTTCATTCTTTCTTCTCCTGTTTCCCAAAAAGTTTGAGATAGATTTCCTGTACACTGGTAACTGGGGTAAGTTAGTAAAACTCATATTAAAAGGGGTGTTTGGATATAAATTTGAGTTACATTTATTGCATTCACAAGTGATCAAAGTCAATTACATCTTTTGAAAATATTTATGATTGTTAAAAAAAAAGGAGAGGGGGGATTTGTATTGTGATAATCATAATAAAAGCACCATTAACTGGTGATTGTCACAATGAATGCAAATTCCAAAATAATCTTAATTGAAATCTCTGTCGAATAATCTTGGACACTGTCTATTTCAGCAATGTTTTAAGGTTATGTAAAAGTTACGAACATCCTATGGCCATTTTGTCTACATGAAGTTACACATACATTCAAACAATTGACACATTAAAATAAGATACCAGACCACTCTTTAGAACTATAGCTCATGAAAAAATAACATAATATTTACAGATAGCCTATACAGATACCTAGTTCATATAAAGAACAAAATGTTTTAATCAAACATTTTCAATGCTAAACTAGATGTTATACAAGTTTGTAATGATGGATATGTAAAAATTTGAGAAATTGGAATTACAAGATGACATAAATCAGGACAAAAGAGTTTTGAGAAGCAAATGATTCAGTGCATAACTGTTTCAACAGGAAAAACACAGACACAACACCTGGGCATAAACAACAATGCAATCAAATATACAGGTTAAATTTGGGAAGTCAAACTAAGCAGGTGTGTCAGAAAAATTGAATTGATAACAATTGGTTATCATTTTAATTTGCCAATGGAAGTAACAAATTTGGTATACTAAACTTATGTGAAATACAAAGTGAACATATGTAAATACAGAAAAAAAGTAAGAGATATTGCTATAGCTAAAAGGGGAAAAAACTTTCAACTATTTCAGAAAAAAAAAAAGCTTTCAGAGCAAGCTATTACAACAGACAAAGCTAGATGAAGATGAACGACTTGTGTAATGATGACATTGGTAACTGAATTCAAAATTTCAGTGTCAAGCAAGAGAAAATAAGAAGGATATTATAATCAAGATTAGCAAAAAACAGAGCCAAATAAGAAGGAAAATAAGCATTGTTTTTAAGAAGATCAGATAAATCACTGAGAAACATATACCTGTATTCCTGTAGTAATACTCCAGAGAAAAGATCTGTCAGAATTACATGAAGTTTTAAAAAGTTGGAAAGACCATAGCGAAACTGTTTCCTAGAATTATAGAATGACAGACAGATTTTCATAAAGAAAATAAGTTTATAAATTGACACTGCTATACAGTAAGATGCAACAAGCAATAGACCATCTGTCAAGCAGGAAAGTACGAAGCACTGATGAAATACTGGAACTGTATAGAAATTCAGATGCCAAGGAAAAAGTGTGTTGGAGCAAACATAAATATACCTAACACCTGTCAACAATCATGTCTTTTAAACCAAACATTTCTTTTCACAGCATTGCATTCCTATTGTGGAAAGCAACTATATGAAAGTAGAAAAAGACACTACCTTAAAGACACCGTGGTTTTAAAGAAAGTTTTGTCAACAAGATAGTACATTAATACCCAACAAAGCTCTGAAATAACTTTTACATTTGAATTCAAAGAACTGCACAAGGCTAAAAATATTCATTGAGCTATTTAAAACTGCAGGAAAAGAGCAGCTCCACATTAACAAAGATGTAACAAATGTGTGGCCTAAATATTTTAAAAGACCTGTGTATACAGATTAAGTAAATGAGAGGATCAATTGCATAGGATGAGCATAAAAAAATAATACTCCTTTTCTTCTCACTACATTTTCGAACCTGAAGCAATGTTCTGAAATCAACTAAATTATTTTGCATATTGCCATTTGTTCTTAATGATTAAAAAATCCTTCATCTGTTAAAATTCAGCTACTGTTTGACACAGGAATAGGAAACTTGTTGACTTTTTGGATATTTAAAAGAGAATACAATATTGTACCCAGCAGCAGCTATTCAGCACAAGTATTTACATGTGGAGAATCTACCTTCATATGGTAGTGTTGTCCATGTATAAGACAATAAATAGAGATCTTCTCCTTTTCATGTATTTCTCTAGATACCATTTGCCATGTAAGTGGCATATGTAGAGATCACATTGCTTTGATATTTAGATTTATTATGTTTGGTCACACAGTAAGCCAGATGTTTAGACTGGATTTGCCATTGCCGATAGTATTCAAGTGCTATTCCAGATGTTTTGGAATTGCACCCAAGGCACCTTATTAGTATTGGGCCTATTTTTGCTTTCTTTTGCCTTTTGTAAATATCAGATAAAAACTTTGTCAATGTGCATATTTTGCCATGCAAACTTTTTTGATAAGGCACCCAGTGTGCTGATAACACTGGTTTATGCTATAATTTCCAATTTGATTTTCAGAACTTGATTATCAGCCCAACTCTAATTCTACTTCTAGGTATTCAGATTTTGCTTGAAAGTATTACTTCTGTAGATGGTACCATGAGTTTAAAATTGAAAGAGGGAATCTCCCATAGCAGTTTGTTTTAATTAGGATGCCATAGCTAAATAATGAAACACATTGGGCTTAATAAAGTTATTCCTTGGCTCAGTCAATTAAGATTGGATGATGGTCTAATTACAAGATGCAGGTTGTTAGCAATCACATGCTTGCAGTTGGTATGCCCTGAAGGTAAGGGATCCTGCTATGAACACCTGCTCTGGCCTTGGATATGATTCACTGGGCTAGTACTAATAGCATGGATGACATATACCAGAGCAGAAGACGCTACGTTGCCATACTAATAATATAAGTCACCCTTTTTAGAAACCAGCTCTACATCTGGCATCTTTCTCCATGCTCTGTTTTTGAGTAAGGAATAAAATATTACATAAACAGCATTTTGCTCTATGATCCATTATTGGCAAAGGCTGCACTGCAGTTCTTAATCATCTCGTGTTTTCCAGTACTGGATAAACTGTTTCTGGATTCCCCAAGACTTGTAACTTTTAGTCTCAATATGTGTTCTGTTGTCATTATTATCCTTTCTGTTTAGTGAATGTGGATCTAATATTATTTATAATGTTTTATATATAATTTGAAAATACTGTCTGCTGCAATAATTTGAGAAGTATGTGTACTGAAATAGATCCTCTAATAATCATAGAAACAAACAGCCAAAAAAATGGATTAAACAATATCTAAATAATTAAGATCTGTCAGTGAGACTAAAACATATGGCAATATTTGTTTGTGAACACATTTTATCCCTAGGCAATGAATTAGGCTTTGGCTGGAGAAGGAGATGATAACTTTTTATTATTTGCCTCTAGCAATGCTAACAGTGTTCAGATAAAGAGCCACTTCCTACAGCAGCTGACAGCCCCGGATCCCTTCCTTTCTTTTCTATCTGTGCCTGAAGGTACACAGAGAGCAAAGAATAGTTAAACCTCTAAGGAATCTAATGTTTTTGATCAGAAGGAAGCATGAGTCTGTGCTTTGCTCCTGTTAGTAGTTACCTGGCCTGAATAATTAATTGTAAGTTAAACTGCATGTTGAGTGAAGTCCCTCAAGTCTGACTATGAATTTTGAAGCAGAAACTTGACATCAATAATTAAAGTCCTGGTTAATAAGGGCATTCTAAAATGGTGGAAATATAATTGTGCTATTAAAAGAAATTTAACCCTAATTCTAAGCATGTTAATATGAGATTCAGCTGCATCTTTTTTCCCACTGTATAAGAATCAGATAATCAGAAAGTATTATCCAGAGCAGAAATAAATATTAGTCTTCTTTGCTGGTCTTAGACAAAAGGGTCAGTAGTTTAAACTGCCTTCTACAAAAAAGCACTGTTTTATTTGCAAGAAATGAAAAGTTTCCTTTCAATGTTATAATTTTCCTTTAAATTCTGTATGTTTTGTGTTATTTATGCAATAAATAGATATTGTCTTTCTCCCTTTCTTCCTTCTAATTGTATGGTTATTATACTGAAGCAGTCATACATGTCTGAATCAAACAGAAAGCTTACATACAATGTATATGGGACAGTAAACATTAATTCACATTCATAGAAACTTTTTCTCTTATGCAGAAAAAGGATGGTCTTTTCTAAATAGCGCCTAAAAAGATTACATACATTTTCTAAAAAATATTTCCTAAAAATGTTTTAACTTCTTAAAAAATTCTTAAAGATTAACATTTATCTAGTCTATGCATTATCAATTAATATCTTTAATTTCAGTTAAATAGCCCACCCTTTATTCAAGATGAGATGTAGCATCCAAAATGTGGTATGGTGACTCAGATGTTTAATGATGCTGGAAGTGGTCTCTGGTCCAGCAGTTCAAGTCCTAGCATTGTGTGGAGGTGTGAGCTCCCATCAAATGCCTCAGCTTCTGCCCACCCAGCAGCTCGAAAACATGTTCTATGCTAGTAGCTAAATGAATTCTGATTTGGTGGAGTTGAACCAGCACTTCATACAGCAGCTAGAATCTTATTGGCACTGAACCTTCCTGGTTGCAGTGCCTTTTTGCAAGGTGGCTTCAGTGAAGAAAGAGGGCTTTAGATGATGTTGCAAGAAAAAAAACCCAGCTCATCTTTCTGGTTCAAAGCTAGCTCGCCCTCCTGTGGCACATCTTGAGAAGCATGCAAGCATTTGCTTAGCAGAACTAATAAACAGGCAGACAAACTACTGTAATATTCTGTGTTAGCATTGTAGTTTCCTAGCTAATATAACAACACCATACGCCAAATAAGTAAACTTCATCCAAAATATAATGACAAATTACCTGAGGTTTCCATGGAATCATTATAGTTGATACCTTTTCTTATTCTTTTAAAATCTATTTTCAATTACTGAAATAATAAAAAAGAATGTATACAAAAAAGAAGCAATAAGAAATTCTATTTAATTATAATTATATATTATATTTGTGTCATACTGTTTGCAAATTCACTGCAGAAAGGTGATTGTAATCTTGTCATTGTAATTTGTGTAATAGATCATTTTATTGCACACTCTTTTATAAGTGGTAACAATCCATGTATTTCCAAAAAACTGAACACAAATAAATATAGACATTAGTGAGCAGCCTAAGATACTCTGAACTGAAAAAGAATAGGTAATCACAAAAAACAAACCTTTGTTGTTGGGTAAAGGAACCCAGAGCTAATCTTGTTCTCTGGTCTCACTGATTCCTATTACTTTATTTGTAAAATGTAGGAGCTTATAATATTAGTATAGTTGTCCAGGAGCTCCTCTCTGTGCATTGAAAGCACACCTGATGAATGGGAAAAAGCCTTTTAAGCTCTAATTTTATTTTTTATACACCTCTTAGTATAGGGAGTATATACTCCTTATACCAATATACACCACAGGAGTATATTGAACAAGTATTATTCATAGCACTGATATAGTTCTACAGTTACAACCTGCATGTGTTTAGGAAAAAGTTAAGAATATTCAGTTTGATAATGTGAGAAGGTTGGGGATAATGTGAAAAAGAACATTGGATGTATGTATCCATGTCACATACCCATTTTTACAACAGAGTATAGTCTCTCTATAGGACTAACCTCCTTTTGTTTTGGCATAAAGCAAATAGTTCTTATCCAACTAGGTCTAAGCCACCTCCACCTTCCGGTCAGTATGGCTGAAATAATGGGATATTGTAACATTCCCCCCCCCCCCCCCCCCCC
>BHFT01036392.1:0-29612 GCA_004320025.1 Laticauda laticaudata | reverse complement strand
CAAAAAAGATGTTTTACTTGTATTTTGTGTGTGTGAAAACCCAAATAAAACTTTATTAAAAAAAAAAAAGAAGTCTTCCTTTTTTAAGATTAGAAATACTTTTTTAAGCATTGCATTTGAGCTAGGAAGTGATACTTGAAATTGAAATATGCTTAACACAAAACAGTCAAAATAGTCATGACTTTCCTTGGTCTATAAGTTTTGTATTGTTATCTTTATCTCTTTTGTAATTTGAATATTTTTAAAGTCTACATAAAAACTCCTGTATACATCTAGCACCAACATTCATAAATATACTGCTATATTTTTATATGCATTTCTCCTAAAATATATATTTTAGGAATATCCTATTATAAATATTGTACTCGATTTGAAATTATTTTCACCAATATAAAGTTCACTCTGGGAACTGTGAATATTAAAAGCAAAATGCCTTTTATATCATATAGCAATAGCATTTAAGGCTAGGTCCCACTGGCCGATGGACGCAAAACGTATCCATAAAGGACACAGCGGATGAGCAACATTTCGGGGGTGGCTCCATCCGTTGTCATCTGCTCCAAAAAGTGGCAAAAATTTGCATAAACAGAATGGAAAAGAACGGATGGGGTAGTACGTAGCGGGGATGTTAAACGGATGTTCATAGGAAGCCTAGCAGATGAAAGTGGATGGAAGCGGATGACACCTCTGAAGGGGTTCCAGGGGAGAATTGCAAAGCGGATGCATAGCGGAAGTGGCAGATGCGTAGTGGATCATGTGGAAGCATCACGGACGCCTATAGGAAGCAAAGCGGATGCCGCGCGGATGTATATCAGATGCAAAGCGTTTAGTTAAGTAAGTTTATTTTTCAAAATCTCATTGTTGATATGAAAAATAGTCATTATCAAATTGAGTTCAAATTCTGATGACTGTAAGGACACATACATGTTGGGAATTTTTGCAACAATCTGAAAGTAGTTTGGCACTGTTGTCCTGTACATTGGTGAATGACTTTTCAGTGACATCATAGCACAACCTCTGGTGTAAAGGGACTTTGTTACTATGAGCCAAGTTCTGCCATTTTCATGTACCTAATTAGGGATAGATTAACCTAATTCTCCTTTCCTGATGTTATGAAGTTTTGTTAGATGGTAAAGTTTTTTCCTTTAGGATCCTCTCCCTAATTCAATCAGAAATAGGCTTGTCAATAAGGCTTTTGTGGTGGAATATTGGTTTTCTGATATCGCAGTTTATCATAATGTGGATATACAGTAAATGTCATTTGAATTAAGGGATCTTGTTGCACTAGACATGAGTGGTATATCTAGTGCAACAAGAGTTAAGATAAGGTAAAAATTAGGGTAACAAGGTAAGTTATGAGTCTCCAATTTATACATCACTCTGAATCGAAACCAGAAAATATATAATTTACTGTAATTCAGGCTTTTATATCTTTGGCAGATTGACAATACTATAACTAATCGTGGCAATGCTTTATTCTCCAGATGCTTTTAGTGCATTAGTAAATCACATAGAATTATTCACAATCTTTGAATTGCTTCAGTAGCTGATCTTTTCTCTCTAATGGTACCCAACAGTCACTATTTGCATTAATTCCAATCCTATGTGTGAATAATTCTGTACTGCATAAAGCCTATCTATATGCAACGTTTGATTTGACTTATGTTTTGAAAGTTTTTTAATTTAATTTGTCATTTTCATGATACCTGACTGTATTTGAATCAATGTACTTACTTCCAAATATCTCCCCAAGAATCTTAAGTGTGCTGGAAGACCTGCACAGAAGTTCAAGTTAGAAATTCATCAAGGAAATACAAATCTGCCCTCTGGACATCCCAATTCAAGGAATCTTTTCAACAGAGCTGCAAAGAATAATTTCTAAAAGATATGTACATTCTTGACTTCTAATTTTGAAAAAGCAAAGTTAAATTTCTGTATGTTACTCTTTTAGATAAATTATAAATAGCTTCAACTTTCTAACTGTCAGAACAGTTTAATTTGTAACATTTTATGCATTATGAGAATTTAAAGCAGGAAATATGCAAGTATGATCGCCACTAATTTAGTTTAATTTAGTTTACTTTATTGTCACTGCACCTCGTACAACGACATCAAACACCATCCTCAGTGCATATTATGACCATGAAAATAAACACAAACACACATCCTTCACCCTTCACACATTGAACTGGAAACCCCCGACACCATACTAACATGCACTAGTGAAGTAGGGCTTGGAGAGGAGGAATTTTCAATTTTATGTAATTTGCTTGAAAACCTTTATATGACATGAATGATACACATTTTATGAAATATCAATTATAAATACTATGAAATGTCAAATAATTTTTATTTCTTTTATTTTCCTAACTTTGAGTCAGTCTTGATTCCTGGCACCTGCCTAAACAAGTCTTTGCAGTTTTCACAGCAACACTTTAAGAAGTAGTTTGACACTTCTTCCCAGGGCTGGGTAGTCTTCTTCCCAGGGCTGAGAGAACATAACTAGTCCAGTCACACAGATGGCCTCATGCCTAAGGTCGAATTACAAATCACTCTTCCTGTTTCTAACCCAAAACCTTTTACCATTAGATATAATTTTCCAGGTATGTTTAGTGTTGTAATAAATGAAGTATAGTTTAATGCAGTGGTTCCCAAAGTGGGCGGTACTGCCCCCTGGGGATGGTGGGATGCCTTAGGGGAGCGCTAAGAGACAAGTGGACTGGTAGGGGAGTGCTAAGAGGCAGCAAGGGGGCACTGGAGGTGGGCCCCTCGCAGGGTGCAATTCAGGAGTGGGATTCTACCAGTTTTCTCTCTCTTTCCCTTTCTCAGGCTCACCCCATTGACTTGGTGAACTGCTCCGCTCGGACTTGCTTGGGTAGGTTCCTCCCGTGCAGCAGGCTCAATGGGGTGGACCTGCAGGGCCAGCACCTCGAAAGCAGCACTGGCAGCACGTTTGAAAAGTAGAGTAAAGCCAGAGGTCAGAAATTTTTGCAAAGAATCACAAAAGCTACTGGGACACACATGTCAATGCAATTCAGCAACATAAAATAAAGAAATACAAATAAAACAAATCAACATGAATTGGTAAAGCCTCTCTGATTAGATTCTATTCACTACTAGAATCTAATCAGAGATGCTTTGCCGATTCTAGTCCAATAACCTGCTCCAGCAGAGTTAGAAGGGAATGTGTATACATGGCTGTCAAAATTCCAAAAACATGTCAAGTAGCTCTGGGGAGGCCACTTACAAATTAGAACACTTGCTAAGCAACTAGCTATTAAGTGAGGACCTCTTGTATTTGGTTTGTCAGTCACCTGGCCATGACCACCCAGTCACATGACCACCAAACCACACCTACCCATCATGTGACCACCAAACCATACCCATCCAGCAAGCCACACCCAGCCAGTCATGTGACTAGCGAGTCACGTCCCAGTCACATGACCAGCAAGCCATGCCCACCCAGTCACAAGACCAGTAAAATACAACGTCGAATTAGGCCACGCCCACAGAAATTTGAATCCCACCCCTGGGTGGACGGCACCAAAGATGATTTTGTAGGACTGAAAAAGTTTGGGAACTACTGGTTTAATGGTTGTTTTCTGTGGACTGTTAGTTACCTAACTGTCACAAATCTGGTAATAATCACATTTGGAACTTTTTATGCAGTTACATTTTTTAAAAATGTATATAAAGGTTAAGTACAAATAGAATATGTTGCACACCTACAGGGAAGAATGAACATATAATATTTGTGCAAAAGAATCAATATTTTTACTTAAAAAAGCAAGCAAACCCAGCACTACTATATAAAAAAGATTAGCATTAAAGAACCACTACTATTGAAAATTCTTCAAAATTTTATTTGTAGAAACATCTAAACATATTGTCAAAATGATGCCAAAAAGCCAGTAAAGCTTGAATAGAAATCACAGCTAGTTTTAACTGCTAGCATCATTTTATCTTAAAACATACACTAAATTATGGTTCTGGGTATATACAAGCTACTTAAAATACAAAATGTAGCATTACCAGAATTTTAAAAAATATTGTATTGTATGATGAAAACTTTTTGAAATGGAGCTGTTCATTTTTGCACTTATGAATTTATCAAGTTAGATTATTCATAAGATTTTTCTGTATGAATCTAAGTACCAAGATTAAAAGATTGTTTGAAACACTAGTTTTGTCATTATTTTTACAAAGAAAGTAGAAAACAGTTATGTCACTATAATGTAAAAAAGATGTTTCACCTTATAAAATGTATTCCCTAGTCTATAAAAGTACTAACGGGACTACAAAATTAAGCATTATGTTAAATTGTCTTTTGGTCATATGCAGCCAAATGGTAAACACATTGTTGTTCCTTTTTACAGCACAAACTATTTCAACAGATAGAATCTAAAGAAGTGGAATAAAGATGTGAAAACCTTTTTCTTCATGTCTGTCTCCTCTATATTTTCTTTTGAATCCTTTTCTAGCATCAAGCACAACTTGTAATTAATGATCAAAGTACATATAAAGTGCTAAAAGTGCAAAAACAGAATTTTTCTTTTAAAAATGGGTTGTTTTGTATATGGCATGATGCTTTCTAACAAAAACTGTTTCCACACGCTTGGGATTCTAGAAGGCGGCTGCAATATTGTAAATGGAGTCTTATGTAGCTTCTGTATAGATTGATCCATGCTGGTCATGTATAAGATACTTTTTAAAATGCTGGTGCACCTCAATAAGACACTGATTACAGGCATTGGGATTCTCCACCTGTTCAAAAGAGTAGTTTTGAAATAATACTGCCCCATCTTGAACAATCTTTACTCAATCTATAGTGTAAGTGAAACACATAGCTTAAGATCAAGTGTATCCAGAACCTGATGTGCAAAAAACATTTGAATCAAACACCTTTTTCTTTTTTCTAATGGCTGCTTTTAAAAAAAAAAAACTTTAAAAATAACTGATTTTGTAAGAATGGATTTTTGAAATGAAGAAATACTTTCTGCTATGACATCGACTGGGGTTGTTAATATTTGCTTTCATGTTTAAATCTTTGTAGTAGAATGTTAAGTAATCAGAACATGCACATTCAGTTACTCAAGCAGTATCCGTTTTACATCAATTATGCAACAAATCATGTTCACCATAAAGAAAATAGCTTTTATACTGCTGGGTTAATAGTGGGATGTGGCATTTTAAATTAATCTAGAATGAATTTTGGCAAATGTGAAATAATTTCAAGCAATATGCATTTGCACTTAGGCACACAAGACTGACAATATCAAATCTCCTCAAAGACAAACTTTTAACAATGCAAAATGAAATACTTTATTCCTCTTCCATTTAGAACGGTCTTCTCCGACATGCATCATAGTAACTAGTGGTATTAAAAGGTGAAAACATATCCTGCTTAACAAAATGGACAAATTTCTCCAAAGGACACATCATCTTGCCAAAATGCTTGTTAAAATCCCGGCAGAAGGAAGTTTGGAATGTAACATCAACCCCATTGTAAAGGATACGAATAAAGTTTTTGTTATATTTCTTTTCATCTTTCCATAACTCAAAGACTAGTCTTGCAGCAAACCTTGGAAACTTAGCCCCAGTGATGCCTAAGGCACTAAGGACAGGTGACAATGTAACATCATGAGCAGAGTAAAGAACAAATAATTCTTCTTTCTTGCCTTCTGCAATCCTTAGCATACGATTGACTGTTTGGTTCAGGATTGGATGAGTGGCTAGTAGTGCATACAAATAATAATATTTCTTTTTTTGTCTCTCCTTTTCATCTTCAAGTTGATGTTTCTTGATAACTTTAAAGTGCTCAATGTCTATGCAACCATTCTTAGTACAGGGAAAGCTGGCATTGTGGCAGAAGTGACACAACATAGAATCAATGGGATTAGAAGCTCTTAACTGCCGGGTGGGAATGCCAACTATTCTGGCCATATCTGCATATGTCTTTTCCAAATCTATTTTTTTCACTCGGAAGCTATACTGGCGACGTTGCTCTTCCTCCAAGTAATGGTTTCTTCTCTGGCATTCACAGTGTCCAGAACAAAAAATTGTGCTCCATTGGTTCTTAAAATTAATTTTCTTCCAATCAAAATCTGGTAGAAAAGAATAGAGAAATGCTAGGCCACTTTGTAGAGTTCGACTCTTTCCAGTGGTCTCCAAATACAGGTGTTTATTTGTCCAATCAATTGGTAGCAAGTTATGCTTCTTTATATATATGTCACGTAACAATTGTCCATTTTGTAGGTGTTGTACAATTCCTTTAAAAAGAAAGAAACAAGGTGAGCCTTCTTCCAAAGTAAAATCTAAGAAACCTTAGCCCTGTGCTTATTTATTTACATTTATTTACTGTTATGCAAATCAGGATAAAATAAGGTTAATAATTTTATAACAATAAATCCTAAAGAGATATCAGATAAACATCAGAAGCTTCTTCTGTTGCTGTTGCTAGCTCACTGGAAAAGGAGAAGCTTTTGCATATATTAGAATCGTCTTTAAATTACCAGAGGTGCTAGATGAGGCTTCAGATAAAGTGAAGCAAAGCAAAGCAATGCCAATGCTTCTTTTTTAAAAAAAAGTGGTATGCAGCATTAATTTATGAGGAGATTTTAAACTCACATAGTATTTAAAACATAGTATTTAATTGCTAGAAACCAGGAAACTGTTCCAACCCCACCTTAGGCATAAAATCCAGCTGGGTGACTTTGGGATAGTCACTCTTTCTCAGCCCCACTAAGCTCATGGGGCTAGCTGTTGTAGAGAAAATAGGAGGAGGAAGGAGTATTAGGTACGTTTGCCATGTTTGATTACTTAAAAATTAGATAAAAATCAAATAAATAAATGGGCTGTGTAGAAAAATAAGATGCACTTAATCAGCATAGTATTTAGTATTTGCCTGTCACTATTCCTTTCAAAAAACCCATGAAAATTATTACACAGAAGTTATTTTCCATCAAATGACCATGACCTATCACAACTTCTAAATAATGTATAAAAACATAATGTAGACCTATGTTTTTTGAGAATTTTCACAGAAAACTGAGAAATTCCCAGAAACCCTGATCAAGTAGAAAATTGACAGAATAACAATGGTAAGTGAAGCCTTTTCATAATAAAAAGTCTGACTCGGCATGTTGCTCAAAGGAAAGTCACTCTCTGAAACTAACTGAGTTTCTTTGGCAGAATGACAGGCATGCACCAAATGGTCATGGTGGCTTTTTTGTTGTTGTTGTTTTTGTTTTTGTTGTTGAAGAATGCCACATATTCTCAAAAACGCCTTCATGGTTGTGATCATCATTTTTGCCTTTTCCATTTATAATAATTGCTATGCACACTCTGGACTGCATTTGAATGAATCACTGATCCCTTAAGCCATCTAGTTCTTGCAGAACCTTAGGGCATAGACTACCCTGGTATGTTCCTGTTTGCAGACTTATCAACAAAACTCCTACATAGTTTATTATAAAATGATTATCAAAACATCCAGAATAGTTTCTTTTTTCTTGTTTTATATAGCAACATTATTTCATTTTCATTTTCCTCTTTTTAATTTGTCCTACCCTCCGTTCTGACTCTTCTGTTAATCTTCCTTTAAATTTTCTACATTTATTTCTTCCTCCCTTATAACAAAGGATGCAATTAACATTTATGTAGATTTTAGCAGAATCCAATGTACCATTTCAACACAGGATGCATTGCATTAGCCATCATCAGAGGTAAAAGCTCTTTTGAAATTTATGTAACACTAATTAATAAGCACCAAACACCAAGCACCATAATTTATTATTCTAAAGAATAACAAAATGGGCCTGCTAGTTGCATAATCATATAATCAGCACTTAGACATAAATAATATTTTAGGAACTATTGAAATACTACCGTATATACTCGCATATAAGCCGGCTTTAGAACGCTTTTTTTTTTCCCCAAATTTGGGGGTCGGCTTATACGCGAATAAATCTGGCTGCCCGACTTTGCGCGATGAGAGCCAGACTCTCATCGCCTTCGCAGGCAGCGGCTTGCGCGATGAGAGTCTTGGCTCTCATCGCCTTCGCCGGGCAGCGGCTTTTGTGCGATGAGAGCCAAGACTCTCATCGCGCGAAGCCGCTGCCCGCGAAGGCGATGAGAGTTTGGCTCTCATTGTGCGAAGCCGCTGCCTGCGAAGGCGATGAGAGTCTTGGCTCTCATCGCGCGAAGTCGGCAGCCGATTTATTCGCGTATAAGCCGACCCAAATTTGGGGGAAAAAAAAAAAGCGTTCACCATGGTATTTGGGGGTCGGTTTATATGCGAGTTTTTTCAAAAATCCTCATTTTGGGGCAGTTTTTAAAGGGTCGGCTTATATGCGAGATCGGCTTATATGCGAGTATATACGGTAATTTAATTTGACAAACTATGAAGAAAAAATTTCAATTATATCATTTCTTCACAAATTACTACAGCAGTTTAGTTCTGAGGGCAATTCTGTTTAAAAAAAAACACAAAGACTCACCAAAATAAAAATATATTAATCAATGAAATAATTAAAAATACATTTAAAAATGTGTCATAAATTACTGATGGAGACCCAATGTCAACCCTGAAGATGACATATGTGTAGCCATATTTTATTGTAGCCTTTGTTTATTCTTTTCTTAGCTTTCTTTAGGTTTCTGCAAAAGGATTTAACAGCACTTCAGGCTCGCCACATTCTAACTGTTGAAAGGGGGGCTATAGAGATAAGGGGAAAATGTTATGTCTGGTTGGTATTCCTTTCCTGTGGGAACACAGAAGGTATATGTAGCTGGAGGAAGGTAGAGTTTGGAGTCATCACACTGATGGACTGAGAAATGATTGGAGATTGTGACTTGGGGGAGGCGGTTCTCAAACTTTTGCTTTTTACTGGGTGTAATTCCGCAGTCTGGCCAGACTCAGAATTACACCAAGACCCTGCCAATTTGATGTGTTCCTAATAAATAGATTTTAAAGAAAAATGGATGCCTTGGAATTTTAATCTGGGGACATATTTCTTGGAACCTTGACACTCAAGTTCTGATCAATTCAAAATTTTCTGATAATAAATCAGGCCCAAACAGCATAGTACAAAGGAGAACACATTCATGCTTCATGTTTATTATTTATGTATATTTATAACAAGTTCAGCTAGGGAAAAGGAGAAAAGTAATACTATTTGTAAACTGTAGTGCAGTGGTGGGGTTCAATCTTTTTTACTACTGGTTCTGTGGACATGGCTTGATGGGCATTGCAAGGGAAGGATACTGTAAACTCTCTAGTCAGAAGTGGTATTTGCTGGTTCTCCGAACTACTCAAAATTTTCACTATCAGTTCTCCAGAACTGGTCAGAACCTGCTGAATACCACCTCTGCTGTAGTGCAAAAAAGATAGCTCATTGTTTAAAGAACTTTGCTAAGACTACAGTTGCATTCAAAATTAAGGGAACCTCACCAAAGTCTTTAAAGCATTAAAATTTGTTTACTTTTCTTAAGTCTCTTTTTCCTTTAGCATTGTATTTTTACATTGCAAACCAAATGGTAGGTTTGTCTTTTTTATATATAACTATACCAGAAGTTTTTTCAACTGACCAGCTAAATACAAAATGGCTTAAAACAGGAACCATGCTGGTTTTAAAGAGTTATTCAGAGAAAGGAGGAAAAATAAGAATTTCTTATAAAAACTATATTATGCTGTGGAAAGGATCAATATGCTCCCTGAAAAAGCATTTAAAATATTTGCAAAGTATTTTTTAAAACTCTAATTAAGAAAAAAATAAAAGCATCACCAGCACATTGATTTTTATTAGAAATGAATATAAACCAGTTGTACGTAGTTACCTGTCTGTGTAAGCTCTCCCATTTCACACAGTGAATGGCTTGGGTAACGAGGCAAGCTGCTCAAAGATCCATCCATTTGGGCTTCTGATCCTTTAGACATATGGCTAATAAAATCTTCAAGCAATGGATGGGAAGGCTTTCTAAAAAAGATTAAACAAAACAGGGTATGAAAGAAGCTGTAAAAAGATTAATGGGTTTTAATTAAGAGTCTTCACAGAATTTCATGACGCAAGCATACTTCCTACTCAGAAAAAAATACTCTTTATGAAAATGACATACAGAGCCATGTAGATGAACACTTGTGCCTGAAAATGTTGTGTTTTTCTGAGACAGCAAAAGAGACATAATAAAAGTCAACAGGTTAACCCTATTAATGTAATTAATACATATGGATTAATACACTTTCATTATCCCCATTAATCTATATAGACATAACTCTATTAATAATACTTTTACTAACATTTTTCAGGTTTTGGATATTTTATTGTAATGAAATATGATCTATTTCAGAGTGTTCACTTTAAAGACTTTGATGTTCTTATTTTATTTAATATACTTTTTTTAAAAAAAGTAAACTTTATGTTTTAAAATAAAATAAGAAAAGTTATATAGTTCTAGTATTATACATTCCAAAAGTTAATCTCTTTTTTAAAATGAATTTAATTTCCATGTGATATTATTTTAATGTTTTGAAATTATAAGCACCTTAAATAAATCAATCTGGTATTTACTGTCTTATTTGAATTTTTTAAAATACCTACTGTACACCACAAGATGGTGCCAAACTGCTTTCATTTTAACTTCAGATACTACTACACATAATTACAATTTAAAACAAATTATTTACTTAACTGAAAAGTGGTTTCAGTTTG
This sequence comes from Laticauda laticaudata, assembly GCA_004320025.1. Lineage (NCBI taxonomy): Eukaryota > Metazoa > Chordata > Lepidosauria > Squamata > Elapidae > Laticauda > Laticauda laticaudata. The sequence goes on along the minus strand of BHFT01036392.1, from coordinate 18,903 downwards.
GCTTTATTACCAACTTAGCCAAGAACTCATGCAAACTGAGAATCCATAAAATATAACCATACAACATATTTTTAATAATACTCAAAAACATACATGTTAGCCTTACTACAATAGATTCTAGATGCTTAAAGAGAAGTATTTTGCAATTACATATGTCATCTTGGGCTCCTGGCAGCTAAAAATTAATACTTTAAAATGTGTCAGAGTTGCCATGGATTTTCACTATTGCAGGAGGCAATAGTGAATAATATTTAACATATTATTTATTCATTTTGTTTATAGGTCACCCAGCTTTTAAATGTCCCTTTAGTTTTATAACTAAAAAATAAACCTAACCTATAATAATATAAAGTAATATTATGGTACATGCATTGAAGAATATATGCCCTAATGATTCATCCTCCCGACTGATATATGCAAAGCTTCTCTGTAGCTAAACAATTTCTTAATGTGTCTTCTAAGATAGCTGATAAAAGAACATTCAAGCAGGCGGGAGAAAGTCCAGTGACACAGGCCCTCCTCAGTTTGCAACCATTCATTTAGTAATCCTCAAAAGTTACAACAGCACTGAAAAAGTGACTTATAACTGGGGTGTCAAACTCGCAGCGTCATGTTGTCAAGTGACATATCGTGACTTTTTTTCCTTTGTTAAAACAGCCATGGGCGTGACTAGCACGTGACACATCCGGTCCATGGCCGGGAGTTTGACACTCTGCTTATGACTGTCCCTATGGTCATATGATCACAATTCAGGTGCTTGGCAATGTATTTACAACAATTGCAGTATCATGACATCACATAATCATCATTTAAGACCTTCCCAGATTCTGACAAGCAAAGTCACAGTGTGAAGCTAGATTCACTTTATGACTTCATGATTCACTTAACAATCTCAGTGATCCATGACAAAAATATCATAAAATCAGGTGTGACTCATTTAACAACTGCCTCACCTGGAACAGTAGTTCAGACCCATTTGTGATTGTAAGTCAAAGACTACCTGTATTTAGAATATCACACAGCTTTAGATAATTTGTAGGGTAGTATCTTGAATGTTTGCGAACATACCAATAAAACCTGATGGTTTGACCGGGTTCCTTTGTAATTCTATATCCCCAATATACTACTTACGTCACCACTTTGACTGTAATGCTGAAGCAAGGATCTTGGAAACTATTCACAGGAAAGGCCACAGGTGTGCAATTTGTTGATAACGTTTCTCCACTACTTGAATCTATGGTATACCTGTCTGAAACAATACCTGTACAATCATCACAGGGCCCCCCCAAGACTGTGTGCTTTCTTCACTTCTCTTCTCCCTTTATACTAATGACTGCATCTCAAACAATCCATCTGTTAAAATATTGAAGTTTGCAGATGATACAACAGTGATTGGTCTCTTTTGATACAATGACGAATCCACATATAGACGGGAAGTTACACAACTTGCCTCATGGTGTAACCGGAACAATCTGGAACTGAACACACTTCAAAACCGTAGAAATGGTGGTAGACTTTAGAAGCAACCCTCCCACACTACCACCTCTCACAATATTAGACAACACTGTATTAACAGTTTAGACCTTCAAATTTCTAGGTTCTATCATATCACAAGACCTAAAATGGACACCTAACATCAGAAACGTCATCAAAAAAGTACATAAAAGAATGTTCTTTATGCGCCAACTCAGAAAGCTCAAACTGCCCAAGGAGCTGCTGATACAGTTCTACAGAGGAATCATTGAGTCTATCATGTGCACCACTATAACTGTCTGGTTTGGTTCTGCAACCCAACAGAATAGACACAGACTTCAGAAAGTAATTAGGACTGCAGAAAAAAACAATTACTACCAACCTGCGTTCAATTGAGGACCTATATACTGCACAAGTCAAAAAGAGGGCTGTGAAAATATTGACAGACCCCTCACATCCCAGAAATAAACTGTTTCAATTCTTTCCCTCAAAACAATGCTACAGAGCATTGCACATCAAAACAATTAGACACTGTATGACTGTAACTTTGTCGCTTGTATACTTATGATTTATATTGACTGTTTCCTCGTATGGTTTGATTGCTTATTGTACTCTATGACTATCATTAAGTGCTTGACAAATGTATCTTTTCTTTTATGTATTCTGAGAGTATTTACACTAAAACAAATTCCTTGTGTGTCCAATCACACTTGGCCAATAAACTGTTCTGTTCTGTTCTATTCTATTCTATTTTATTCTAACCTCATGAATAGAGTGGAGCTCTATTTGGATATCTAGGAAAAAGCTCTTTAAAAGCTTGTTTTGTTAAGCTGTTGGAAAAGGGCCCAATTTTAACCCATAAAAAGTTGAAGAAATTTGAAGCAAAAAGCTTAATTGCAGTAGGAATATAGTTCCTTTTTCCCAGTGGAAATCACAATTTTTGCAGAAAGATAGTTTAATTGTCCCAAGTCATGTGATCACCTTCTGGCAAGTAGAGTCAATGGGGAAAACCAGAGTCACTTAACTACGTGGCTAACTTATCAACTGCAGTGATTCACTTAACAACTGTGACAAGAAAGTTTGTAAAATGGGGCAAAACCTATGTAACAAAAGTCTCAGTTCAAAACAGAAATCTGGCGCTCAATTGTGGTCATAAGTTGAGGATTCCCTGTATTTGAAATAAATGACTTGTCTGCTTTGTTGACTATATGCTATTTCCCAAAATTAGGAATGGGACTAATGTCAGGTAGTCGTCCAATGTATAAACGAGGTCCTTAGTGCAGTCAACAATATCAAAAGTTGCTAACAGATCCAGATTAACAGTCACATTATCTCCTTTCTCTTAACAAAGTGGTCCATATATGCAATCAAATTTAGCTTTGTCTCCAAACCAAGTCTAAGAATCAAGAAATATTCTGCACTTCATATCAAGCTCCATACACATAAGTAAAGTTGTAACTGCATTCTTACCTAGAGAAATGGCAGAGAGATAATTTGGAACAAATAGGAATCTAACCAACTTTCTTTTTGTGTTATTGTTTATACACAACATTTTAGAATTTGTTATGCATTTGAGTATAATTCATCATTTCTTGTAAGAATATTCTTCAATGCTCTTTATGAAATACCTATATGATCACATATATGATCATGATCACACGATCACATCCCGGTCAGCACTTCTTCACTCTCCTACCATTGGGTAGGAGATATAAAACCATAGCCAGCTGCACCAACAGGCTGACAAACAGTTTCTACCTGTGGACTGTCAGACTTCTGAATGGAAAATAATTTCAATGTCAACATAGTATGACAGACTTGTGGGGCCGACGCGTTGTGCAACAAAGTCACATAGTGCAGTAAGATTGGGACTGGGTTAGGGACTTCTGTCCTCACTGTGAGTTGTGTTGGGGGGGGTGCATGAAGGGAGGCTCAGCCAATCTCATTGTACACATGTTATACTCTGACAATAAAGGTAATAATAACGATCATACTGTGTAATCTGTATACTTTTGTACGCAGCACAATAAAACTTACAAATTTACAACAAACTTTCTAAAAACTATATAAAAACATGAAAAGGGTTTTCAATTTCCAATTAAACATTACATAAAAAGGTATTGTTTAGAAATCTGAACCTCGTTTAAGAAACGTTTCACTATTATATCCTAAACACTAACATTTACAATTAACATGAAAAGCCAGTACTGTTTTTGTGAGAAAGCATCCTGATTATGTCTCAGTAAATAGTATCTAAGCAATACTAACATACATACAGCCATGAAAATCTACTCAATTCGTGGAAGCATTATAATAATAATCCTGCACTCCCACATTCTAGATGTTTCCCAAGGCGGGCTAGTATTCACAAAAAAAGAATGGAGTTGAAGGTGAGAAAGAAATGCAAAGAGCTGAAAGGACATTCATTCATTGGTTAATTACTTTTCCATTTTAAAAAAATCATATTAAGAATCTTTTTTTTTAATGGCCAATTAAGTATCCAGGCAACAGTGTGGAGATTGATGATGCTATCTATGCACAATGAAAAAAAGTATTTTGTTAATGTGCTTAAGCTCCAGAAAGATTCTTCAATTTTAATATCCATAAAATAGAAGGATAAGGTGAAAGTTATTAAATATGCAATCTGACCCTTTATTTCATATATTTATACTTGAGATGTAATCAGGGTTTCCTATTTAAGTGCCCCTAAGTTGAATCTGACTCCTGATAACTATGTACTGTAGATATATTCTGATATATCCCCATTCCATCTCCAGCAAAATCTACAGATGTTCTGAAGGTATTCCATTTATCACTTTTATCCTTGTATTCATTAGCTACCCTTTTTTCTATTTCTTATTACCAGTATTTTGCCAAATACAAAGCTTTACTTTTTTGGTTCATAATTCTTTGCATTACATGCGCACAGTTTGTGAAGTCCTATTCTAGTCTTTATTTAAACAAGGATGGATTGATTGGTGCCTCTTGAAGTCCACCATATTGTTAGTCATTCTTTCCAAGGTTATAATCCAAAGGTATCTATCTTCTCTCTCTCTCTTCTTTCTTATTCACTGTTCAGTTCTTAAAGCCATTCATTTCTGGTAAAAACAGTGTTTCAACTGTGTTGTCATAGAAATAGATAACATGAATGACTACAGACCAATTGCTCTAACATCTGCAGTTATGAAACCTTTGAAAGGCTAGTGCTGTCCCACCTGAAAACCATTACGGATCCACTGTTAGATCCCATGCAGTTTGCATACCAAGCAAATAGATCAACAGATGATGCTGTTAATATGTTTCTGCACTATATTTTACAACACCTTGAGTCTTCAAATACCTATGCAAAGGTCCTCTTTGTAGACTTCAGTTCAGCATACAATACCATCATTCCAGACACTCTTCTAAGTAAATTAAACCAACTAGCAGTACCTGAACACACTTTTAGTGTATCATAAGCTTCCTAACAGACAGGAAGCAGCAGGTGAAACTAGGCAGAATCACATCTGATACTTGTACAATCAGCACAGGGGTCCCCAAGGCTGTGTGCTTTCTCCATTTCTCTTCTCCCTATATACTAATGACTGCATCTCAAACGATCCATCTGTTAAAATATTGAAGTTTGCAGATGATACAACAGTGATTGGTCTCTTTTGATATAATGACAAATCCGCATACAGATGGGAGGTTGTACAACTTGCCTTGTGGTGTAACCAAAGCAATCTAGAACTGAACACATTCAAAACCATAGAAATGGTGGTGGACTTTAGGAGAAACCCTCCCATACTACCACCTCTTACAATACTAGACAATACAGTATCAACAGTTGAAACCTTCAAATTTCTAGGTTGTATCATATCACAAGACCTAAAATGGACACCTAACATCAGAAACTATATATTATTTCTGTTCACTTTATCACTTCCTCACTGTCAATTGTTATCTGTGGTATTTATTATCCTTACCAATTGTGAAACTCTTTCTAATTTAGGAACTCCACAGATGTCTGTATGCTTGAAGTTTTTACGTAACTTTGAAACTCCCAACAATTTTAGGCATCCCACAACAATAAAAACATGGTAATTACAATATAATTTTAAAAAGAAAAAAGATGGCAAGAACAACAGACTGAATGAATTAAAATAAGGTCCCTCTCTCTCTCTCTCTTTCTCTCTCTCTTTCTCTCTCTCCTCTTTTTCCCTCTCAATCCCCCTACCAGTCACCAAAGTCCTAGATGAATATAATAATCAACCCAAAACCTACTGTCAGACCTTTTTCCTCTACCAGGTACTCCCAAATTGCATATCCCTCCACATGGCTTAAATAGTCTATCCACTCCCTGTACCAAATCTGGAGCTGAAATGCCTGCTGTCTACCCTGTCGTTTTTCTACAACATACATTAATTAAAAGTTGATATAAAGTTGATTCCAATATTTCAGGGGCTGCAACAAAGAAGAGGGAGTCAAGCTATTCTCCAAAGCATCTGAGGGCAGGACAAGAAGCAATGGGTGGAAACTAATCAAGGAGAATAGCAACCTACAGCTAAGGAGAAATGTCCTGACAGTTAGAACAATTCATCAGTGGAATAACTTACCTCCAGAAGTTATAAATGCTCCAACACTGGAAGGTTTTAAGATGAGATTGGCTAACCATTTGTCTGAAATAGTACAGGGTTTCCTGCCTAAGCAGGGGGTTGGACTAGAAGACCTCCAAGATATCTTCCAACTCTATTATATAATAGAGTAATAGAGTTATTCTATTCTAAATAATAGAATAGGTATTCTGTTCTACCATAAAATCAGGAATTCTCTGACCATTATATTTTCTCCCACAAAAGCTGCTCTCATTCCAGGATAGAGTTAAGATTTCTGCTTTCCTCCTTCTAATGCCTCTCATCCACTTGTTAGTCAAATCCTTGCTGAATGCATCCACAGGATTGTCCAGTATTTATCTTACAAGGTTTTCTACCTTGAAAAAAAAATCTTCTCAGAATCTTGGAAATTACTAATTACTGTATAACCAGTTATTGGTGATCGTGGATTGAATTAGAAAAAATAGACACAATTTCTAAATAATTAATCAGTGAATCCAATTCAGATCCTAGCACTTTTACTTTCTCCTTTTTTTTGTTTGCCACTCCTGCCTCCCCAACATTGGCAATGATAAAGGAAGCTGTTGTCTTGGTCTGGTTTCCTTATTTGTCAACTTATTCCATTCTCATCAACTCCAAAATTTTCTCTTCCATGTTGATGGAGAAAATAGAGTGAAAGAAGTCATATACCATATATAAATGGAAAAAATAAAAGCAAGTACACTGTCTAAAGTTGGGAAAACTGGAAAGAAATTTTTAAAAAGTGAAAATGGCTGTTTCTACCTACTTTGTTGAAAGGAAATGACTTTATGTAAGGAGAAACTCTGTAAGGAGAATAATATAATTACGAAATGTGTATGGTAAAACAAGAGATAAAGCCAAGAACAAATGGTGCTGAAGTAATGTGGACTGACTGCAAATATGAACAATACAAAATAAAACAAACATATATGAGGTCAGTCACATACAAAGAATAAATAAAGATCAAATTAAAAACAAATAAAAAATGAGTAACTGGATTAAAAGCAAGTGGAAAACCAAGAAGGTTGTCATTTGCTGTTGTATGGTTGTTGTAAAATGTATATTTTATCCTCAAAAAATGGGATATAAATGAATACATGAAGCAGTATATAGATATAGTGGCTGAAAGGATAACATGCAAGGATCGAAGGGCAAGAGTAAATGCTGCAGATTTGATTATATTTCTATCTTTTTTTCTGCTTTGAATAACATAGCTGTGTGATAGACATATAAGTATGTACTGGTATGAAAAAAGATTCATTAATGAACAAGAAATCACTACCATTTATGAATATTCAAACTCACTTCACATACGACACTTTTAGAATGGCTAAATGTTTCATGAACCATCAATTATATGGAGAGCACTCATCTAATCGCAAACAACTGCACTGTCAGAATAGCAACTACATGGGGATAATATTATTAATTAGGAGACATAAACTCAATATTGTTTTGTAATAATTTTACATAGAACAAAAGAACTTTGTATAAAAAACAGTTATACTGTAAGTCTACAATGTGGTTTGCTGGCTTTGGCTTTGTTACTTTTCAACTTTATAGAAGAACTTAAATAGTGATTCAATTAATATTATCATAGAATGCCTTTGACAACTTTGGATTTTTTTCTAGCACTATTGTATTAGATATTTTTAGAACTGTGGTTGTCATGTCCTATAAAATGTCCAAATGGCTTTGATTTATCTGTCTTCAATTAATATTTCATTCCCTAGAGTAAGTTCATTAAAAATCCAATCAGTGCAATTAACAACTTATTCATCACTTATCTTATTACAAAATGTAATTGCTTACTAGAACCAATTCAATTTATTTTGATTCACCAGTAAGGCTATCCTAGGAAAATTTATTATGCATGGCTCACTTCAGCATAGCAGCATTCCATTTGAGAAAATGTGTTTATCACAAAAGGTTAGTGAGTTCTATTTCTCTTTTAAATTATTTAACTTTTTCAATTGTATGGAAAAGTTGAGATACTTCTGAATACTGACTGATTGAGATTGAAGAGACAGAAACAGACACAATATTTACATGTTACAATATTTTTAATGCATTCTATTTATGAACAGTTATTTACAGATTCAAGGCAAGAAAACAGTATAAATATGTCAGGGGCAATGTTTGGCCTTTTTTCAATCAGCAATTGGTATCACCTCCTTTGACATAAATAATAGCTTCTAAAGTGATTATATAATCAGATAAGACTATGGTATTCTTATCTTTGGAATTATTTTTCTACTCTTCCTTGCAGAATCCTTCAAGTTTGAAAATAATCTTAGTTTATTTGTAATTGTTATTCTGGTTTTGGATTGTCATTCTGCTAAAATATCCAGCTTCTTTATAACTTCAAATGAAAACATCCATTGAAATGAATTTTGTACTGAACTGGCATAATATATTATCTTAAAAATGAAAAAGCCTAGTAGAATGAATGAATGAATGAACAAATAAGTAAATGATTGGCTTCTGTCATCTTAAAATAATCTTAAATTAATTTTTACTCTTTAATGTTTTATTATTCTGGCAACTATTCTTCCATCAAACTTCTCTTATATTAAATGCAATAACACAACACCCTTTTCACCATTTATGAAAATCTAAGATGTTAGAATTGATAATATTGATACTATTTTTTTTTGTCATTACATCTTTAAATTGTAAGCCTAATGGTAAGATCATCTCTACTTATGAATAAAATAACTAGAATATAAAATCAGTATAATATGGTTAAGTACTAAAAATCCACCCACTTATCAACAAATGCTTTTAGCACTAATTGAAGGAAGACCAGAAAGGCAGCTTTATGCTTTCCAATCAGCTGAAATTCAAGTGCTTTCAGTCAAAGATTAAAATATTTTCTACAGCTGTGAATCATCTCTGTGAAAATTCTACCAATCTTGGGGAAGTGGAAGAAATGATAGAATGACAGAAAGAGAAAGGAAGATAAGGAAGATAAGCTTATCAATATTGTGTGAGTGACTATGCAGAGCACTATAGAAGTAAAGCGTGAAAGAATCCTTTTTAAAAAAAGTTTGTACTTCTGTGCTTAAACTGATGACAATCTATTCAAAACTGATTATGAATTTTGATCAGGAACTAACATTATTTGTGCAGAAATAAAATATACAAAGCATTAGTATAATACAGAAATGTTACCTGTTAGGCATTAATGTACAGTCAATGTCTGGCCGCTTTGTTCTGGGAATGGCATACAGAGGATATCGGTCTCCATGGCGAATTAGTACATGGACAGATATCAGTTTAAAATAGTGAGGTCCATGACCTATAAGAAAAAGAGCAAAAATATACTCATAATAGAGATTCCTTTTAGAATTCCAACTGAACTCCAAGAATTTATAATACATTTACACCTTTAGTTAAACATACAACATTGGCACTGAACAATTGTAACAGTTGAGAGCGTCTTGTTTTAATTATGGGCAAAAATCAAGAAAAAACAATATTTGAAAATACCAGCCTGACTCTCCACGATGGAGGCACTGACATACCCAAATGTAATGATATGGGAAAAATCATAAAATATAAAGATATTTTGAATGAGAAGAGGAATTTGAAAAACAAGCAGGAATTGAATAAACAAAGAATAGACTTAATATGGTAGCCGTATGTACCAATACAATCTAAATATCAAAAAGATGCTAAAATATATGGTTTACATAAAGAACCAACAGAACTGGATTAAATTTTAACAGGACCAGAGGAGAAATTAATTTAAAAATTCTATAATTATTTACTGAGTATTAGAATGGAAGAAGAGCAAGGAAATGAAACCATTATTGCGTGGGCCAAAATTTTGGGACACTCTATAGAATCTGATAAATGGCAAAAATTGTGGGACATAAACTATAAACTAACAATATCTACTGTATATAAAGAAAATTTATGAAAAATACAATAAAAGGAATGTGTATTTAATAATACATGTGTTAACAGCGGCCAGAATCGTGTTTGCACAACACTGAAAATGCGAAGAGATCCCTACAGAAAAGATAATTTAAAATCTTAGAATGTACAGAAATGAGTAGACTAACTCTTGAAATTAAAGAAAAGACATTGAATATTTTGAGATATGGGATTTGTTCTATTGATGATTAAATAAGATAAATAGAAGTTAGAACTTTAAAATTATAAGAGAAAGATTACTTTTATCATTATGATTGATTACTGTAAGCTATTATTAATTCTAATTAGTATTAATAATTAATATGTATTAATATTATGAAGAAAAAGCACTGATACTATAAGATTATAGCTAGAGCATATCATCATCTTATGATGCTAAATATTGTTCAAAGGAATTGTAACCAGGCAACACACTGTCTGTATGAATATTGAGTATGTTGCTCTTTCTATTTATAATAAAATAAAAATAATAATTAAAAAAAGTATTGCCTTCATCTTTTTCCCAACCTATTCCTCAGTTTTACTTAATATTTTTCCTCCTAAGGCAGCCAACAAGCCGAGACAAGGGCCATTCAGCAGAGTACAAGAAAGTTATTTCAAGCCAGGTTCTCTCCCTAAAATGGTGAGGTCTCCAAGCTGATCCCAAATAACAGCTGACAAGTATTTGTGGTGAGAAGACATAAGAATTTTATTTATGTTTGAGTTAGAACATAAATGAGAAGAATGACCTATATTAGATGATTATATATAGAATTGGAACTGTTTATTGTTCTAACAGCGTATTTATACTTTTAATTTTTTCTGTTCCTTTTATTTTCACTAATTTCTTTAAACATCTGTTATGATTGTTGGGGTTTTTTTTGTATAATGCTTGAATTCTTGTTTGTTTTGCTTTTTTCTGTTATTATTTTAAATGGAATAAAAACTATTTTGAAGGAAGTATTTGTGGTGGTTCTGTGTATGATTAAGGAAGAGAGAGAGAACTTTTTCTCTGTGGTTTCAAGCACAATGATTCCAGGATACCAGTCTGCTTCATCAACTTTGGTTATCATGTAAAAAGCAGCTAATAAGGGTACTGGATATTGAAATAGCATAAATTTCATGCAACTCCTACTTATATTCTCTGTCACAGCTGTGCTTCAGGGTGTCAATAATTTGGGCTGATGCAGGTCATTGCTCTGGATGAAAAGCTCCTTTCTCCTGCCATTTTCTTTCTTTTGCACCAGGCAGCTGGTGCCAGGAAAAGAAAGGGGGAGGGGTGAAAGGAGAAGGGGGTGAATTTTGACAAGCCAATGGATAGAGCTATTGATTGGTTGCCTGGTGATACTGAGAAAGTCCTCTGGCTATAAGCCATAACATAAGCAATTGGTAGTGATAAATGTATACCCATTTTACTTTTCAGCTGGACTAGACATTTTAACTGATTTAGGGGGAAGAACCCTGATTTGAACATAGGAAACCACAATGGAAAAGTTTGGATTACCAAATAGCAGTGGTGGGATTCAAACATTTTTACTACCGGTTCTATGGGCGTGGCTTGTGGCGTAGTATGGCTTGGCTTAGTAGGCATGGCTTGGTGAATGTGGCTTGGTGGGCATGGTAGCGAAAAGATACTGTAAAATCTCCATTCCCACCCTACCCCGGGTGATGGTTACTCCAAAATCCCATTTCCTTCCCATCCACTAACCTGCTTTCCAGCTCCATTCTCCTCTGCAGGATAACAAAAGAAGACCCAGCTAATCAGCTGGGACTCAGGTGGCAGAGAATAGATGGGGGTGGGGCCAGTAAGTGGTAGTATTCTGAACTATTCAAAATTTCCACTACTGGTTCTGCAGAACTATTCAGAACCTGCTGAATATCACTTCTGCCAAATAGGTAAGCAAAAAAACCTATTTACCAGCACTGCATAAAACTTCTGTATGATGTACAGATCCAGTGGAGACTGTGTACTACATAAAAATAATAGTGCTAATTGGGCTAATTTTTTTAAAATCCATTTTCTGATTCTCGCAGATCAGATTCAGAAGCTTCATGCTATTCTATAAAAACCATTCATTCTACTTACAGCTTCTAAGGATTTCATGCTTTTCTATAAAAACCATTCATTCTAACTTACAGCTTCTAAGAATTTTAAATGCAAGGCATGACTAAATCAGTCCTGTGGGAAGAGGGAGAAAATTATATTTGAGCATCTATTCCATTTAAGCTTAAGCTAGTAGGTTGCCTTTGCTTTTTTGTTAAATGCTGCTTTCTGTTTGGAATGTGAGAACATTCTATTAGCAATGTTTCAGAACTGCAATAGAATTAAGCAAATAACAATAAAAGAGCAGTCAACAACAAAATTGCATAGTTACCTTCCATACTGCGTTCAGAGATGCTGGGAACATTACAATAAAACTGGGCTTCATAAATAGGATCGATAGCAGGTGGCTCTGTTAGTGGATTAGGCATTATTCTCTTTCGATTCTTAGAATGCAAACCATCGTTTTTAATTGGCTTAACAGGAATCAAATGTACTAAAATATAAATAACCAACATCAGTTGATACTGATTAGTCTAATGCTAAATTATTTATTTGCATAATTCAAAATACATAAATAAATATGGAATAAATATGGAAACAGGAAATAGACTTCTATACTTCTTATACTAGACTTCTAATATAAAATTTATTTCTACATCACATTAATTAGTGATTTCTTAGTAGATAATATGTAATGTAATGATATAATTTTGCTGAAAGAGTGGTATTCATCAGCAAAACAATCTTTTCATTATGCATTGCTTTTGATCTTTATAACAGATTTGGGTTAAATGCAGACAGTGTAACAGAAATAGTAACTAAACAAAATTCTGTTAACAAAGGAACCAGTAAAATAAAATTACAAGATTTTGATTAAAAGCATAAGCAATAAATAAATTGTCTTAGGCTCTAACATTGCTATTTCATGTACTATACTGAATTATGCTTTCTTAGAAAATATAATTTTCAGTGACAATCCATTTCAGCTTTCCTAAATATGTTTAAATTCTATTCTGCCTACAAAAGAAAATCCTTTGAAATAAATTTTTCCAGAATTATCTTTAATACATACAGCATATTATATGTATAACATAATATGAAGAGACAAGAAAAAATAAACATACCCATCTTCTAGTTTAGCCTAATAAATATTATTCTTTGAGTATTAAAACTACTGGTATTACTACTGAAAACAGCATTTTGTCACAGATTTTGTTTATCCTAATTTTGCCCTACCTTACGTTATGTATACAATTTGTGCACTATTGCTTTCAGTATAATCACTTCTGAAAAATAAAAGAAACAATATAAAATAAAAATGGAATTTTCTTGAGTTGTACGTATGTTCATCCCTTTTTTTATCCATTCAACAATCCATCCATTATTTTGGTTTTAATTAAGAACACAGTTATTTGAATAGCAAATACAATTAATACTAAAATAACTAAAAGACAGATACTGAAGAAAAATCTTTTATATTTACCAAAAAAAATCAGACATGGAAGCAAATCCATTCCTTTTTTTCTTTCGATTTTAAAACTTTGAAAATATTTTTTCCTGAATATTAGCCTTAAACACAGTAGATTCTTTCAGTTTTGCACAACCAAACTATTTCAAAGCACTTTTACAAACTTGAGAAAGTACACAGCAGACTTTGTTTACAGGACCCATGATAAATTTTCATTGGCTTTAAACATAAAAAGATACACTAGAAAAGTTCTGCAAGAATGGAAAAATTTTAACTCTTCCATCCATCAGCAGTTATTTATAAAAAGTGCTGCTAAAATATTTTCCCACAAGACTATTTCTCTTACGTGTAAACAGAGGAAAAAAGTGTAATGTTTTGCTCGAATTCTGAACTACCTCTTTTGCTAATCTGTGCAATTGAGAAATGTCATAGAAAGACATGTTCAGACTGTTATACTGAGCATGATAAAGAGTATAGGAAATTTTCTGGAAAGGACTGTGTGGAAATGTATCCCAATCTGGCATCATAAATTAGATTTATTTGATAGGGATAGATCAGATTTTCCCAAAACTTTGGTACTTTTCATGTTTGGAAGGTGTAAAGTTGAGGAATGGTGAGCTAAAAAAATAAGCTTCACTCCCCTTATTAACTACTCACCTGACTGAATCATAGCTCATATTCTTTCCATAAAACGGATAGAACTGAAACATGGGCATTAAGAAAAGTAGCATTGTTTCTAATAGGGGACAGTATCTTAAGAATTACCTGAATTGTTACTGAGTGGTTCTTTAAATACATGTGAAATTTCTGTTACTACCCTGTTTCTCCAACAGTACGGCCTTCCCCAATAGGAAGTCCAAGCATGTTTTATAGGCATGAAATGAAATTAAACCCCTCCCCCCAAATTAAGCCCCCCCCCATATTAAAACATGGAAAATAGGAGGGAATGGTGGGGGGGCTTGCCATTAGGAAGTACTTTTGTTGCACACCCAGATATGGTGCTGCCTGCGTTGACCCCAATACGAAGGACCCCACCAACACCAAGGTCAACATCCAAGCTGTTGCCACCTGCCCAAAGATGCAAAGGGGGGGGGGGATTAAGTCACACACAAAAAGACAGCCTAGCCATTTTTGGGGGCTCAAAAAAAATAAGACCCGGCCTTATTATATGAGAAACACGGTATCATTGTTTTATGAAGAAGAAAATATTCCACAGAAAGAATGGCATAGAAAGAATACATATGGTAGATTATGCATTCTAACATCTGCATTCAAATTTCACAGAATTTTTTTCACAGTAAAAATCCAGAAAATCTATTATTGCGTATTTGAAAATATCCTTCTTGAGGTGTTACTGATCAATAGTTATTTCCCCCAAGCTTAAAACCAGTTATTGTTGTTATCTTTCATATTAAATCTATTTGTGAAAATGTAACAATACAGAAGCAGGAATTTCAATCCTCAACTTGTAAGTAACAAGAAAACAAACTCCAAATCACATTCCAACCATTCCTTTTAATTACCTCTATAACATTTGTTCAAGGGTCTATTTTGACTGTATATTGTACAATGACACAAGTTAACAATAACAGGGTTTTCATATTTAAACTTGTCCTTTTCAATGATCTTATGTACGTACCAATGAAACTGACTAGCAAGAAGATGGAAAAATAATTATATAGCTCTAACTAAGTCTAAGACTCTCATTAAACATTTGCAAAGCTTAAGAATGATGAATCTACTGAAACAATATTGGTAAATCTTAATATTTTGTACTTTGAGAACTAACATTATTTTCCTGCTTACCCTAGTGCAAGAAAAGAGTACTAGCTCTTGATTAAATTGAATTTAAAAACCCTCCAAACCACTGGCTTTTAAGAGTAAATTATTACCTACTGGACCACAGCTGTGTTTCATTTATGAGTACAACAATAAGTCCATAATATTGATTTTCGTCTGAGAACAGAGGTGTCTGAAATGGCCTAAGGTAAACAGCGTTAAGGATTGACTTTTAAAGGCCTTCAACTATAACATATTTGGCAGTGTTTCCAAAGAAATAATACCTATAACCTTGTCATCTGTTGTCTTAGGGTGATCTTTCTCCCAGGAGAAGAGCTCATACAATGCACCCTCAAGACTGTGCACCCTCAACACACACTGTACATGTATATATCCCACACTCCTTCCTGAATAAAAAATGTTATGTAAAGCACAAAAGAAATAAGAAATAGTAACCAAAGAAAAGGAAACATAGCTAAATCTAGCTTCTATAATATAACTTTCTAGCCTTGAAAATCTTTACTTCTACATCCCATATATTTCATAAACTGCTTTTATGTCCTTTAAATTCTTACCTTTGTTTTTGAGGATTGAATCTCTATCAAATCACAATTTTCTAGGTTGATTCAGACTTATTCACATTTCTTTCATGTATTTGTTTTGAGATTTATCCTCCTTATTTTTCTCTATACCATCAAAGTACCCCAATGGTATCAAAGATTTCAGAAAATCCAAACAAATAATTATAGTAACAATGTGTCTGTTTTAGTAGCAATAATGTTTCTTCAGATTTATTTTTTCCTTTGTAAAGGTCATCATACATACCACCTAGGTTACCAAACCTAAAATAGTATATAATCTTTCATATATATAATGACAAAGAGCTGCTTTCTTTATACAACATTTGTAAGTCACCTTTTACCAAGAGCTTAATTTTATCCTGAACAAATGCCTTAATGAGGAGCGCATGATGGTATACATGAAGAAATCTAAATATTTATTCAAAAGTACACATTAAATAATTTCATTCTTTGTGGACAAAAAAAAAATCAGCCCAGACATTAAAATAGTCCAAATGATTTATCAGTTTCATCATTATCTCTCTTTCTCCCTGTCCCTCTAACACACACACACACGTCATAGGCAACGATACTTGAATGTATACTTATATTGTACAGAACTCTTTATGTTTGCAAGGATGGCATGTATTTTACAATAACTGCTGGTGACCTTCTACCGCTGCACCATAGAGAGCATTTTAACATACTGTACCTTTGTATGATTTGCCAACTGCACAGTGGCAGATAGGAAAGCACTCCAGAGGTTTAATGTCATCTCCCAGAAGATCATTGGTTGCCTTCTCCCCTCTTTGGAAGAGCGTTATAGCTCCCGATGCCTTAAGAAAGTTCAAAACTTCTCAAAGATCCATCTCATCCTGGGAACCCTTTTTTTAAACTATTACTATCTGGCAGATGGTACAGAATAATAAAGTAAGGACAAATAGGCTGAAAAACAGCTTTTATCCCAGGGCAGTAGCTCTTTTAAATTCTGCTGTGTAGCATTGCTGGTGCTGTGTTAGGTGTTTTCGGTTCAATGTGTGAAGGGTGAAGGATGTGTGTTTCTGTTTATTTTCATGATCATGGTCATGATGTGCACTGAAGATGGTGTTTGATTTCATTGTACGAGGTGCAATGACAATAAACTAAACTAAACTTAAAAAAACCTTTATACATTAGAACTCAATCATGGTATCTTACCTAATATGGGCTTCTTAACATTAATATGTAACAGACATTTAAACATAAGACTTTTATTTTTAGTATCTGCTGAATCTAATTGATAGATTCACATTCCCAAAAGAATAGCCCATGTTTTAAGTGTGTTTTGCTTTGAGTAAAAGTTATTGCTAGTTATTCTGAAACACTACTTTTCTTTTGCCTTGCACAGAGCTCTGCAATATGCCACTTGACATTTTAATCCAGCTTTATACAAGTTACTGATGTATATTTGTTCGGTACAATGGTAAAATCAGGCGTATATCCATATAATAGTTGCATGTATACAACCCACATTTTACCATCTTCACTGTACAATTTTCTATGGTTCTTTGAACAGCACTTTATTAAAAAGAAAAGGAGGCCTGATTCTTTTGTACAACTTTTTCTTGATAAATTTATGTTGGTTTCTGCCAAACAATGCATTCTTTTTTTTTAATTGTCACAAACCACCTACTTAACAGACTGTACCAGAAGTTTGCAAAGGACTGATACTAAGCTGACATGTGTTTTTATCCAGGTCCTTTTTTTATTCCCTTTTTGAAGAAAGGAACATGCACCTTACACCAATCATTTGGAACGACATGGTTTCTCAAAGCACTCCACAATTGTATCTATTAAGTTCTTCAAGGTCTTCAGACATAACTGATCTATTTCTGAATCCTTAAATTTATTCATGGTAGAAACACTTTCCTCGCCATCTATTAACTATCTTACCATCTTCTCCAAGTAGCAAACTCATTCTTTCCATTCCCATCCACCCCTCATTATTAATCTCCTCTCATTATTAATCTCATTATTAATCGCATAGCCAAAATAACCTCTCTCTCTCTTTTTTTCCATTTGCATTTTTTGGTAACTTTCTACAGATATAAGTTACAGATTTTTATATGGAGAATTCTGAATGGATCTTGAACTTTGAAATTAGGTCTCCATTTTGATTTATTCCAATTTTCCATTTTTATGTACTTTGAAGCACAATATGATGTGAGATTCTTCCAAATTTTCCAACTGTTTTGCCTCTTCAATCTGATCCACCTGATTGATTAAGATTAGGTCTAGAAAAAGCTTGTATACTTCAAGCTTTGGGAAAATAAAACAGTCTGAAAGAACACTTGAAAAATGTTTGGGACCATGCAGTGTGGGCCAAGTTGGTTTTTCAACAGTTGTCTTTTGGTATTTAAGTATTTGAATTTAACAACTAACTTAGGGCCTAAAAAGCACCACCATCAATCACTACCATAAATAACCATAAATGGTTGCAGAATCCCTATCATGTTGCTAAAGCCCATGTCACACTGCACCAACGGATGCAATGAGGATGTAAAATGGAGAGAAACACTTGCCATCCATTGGTTAACACGATGCATCCATTCTGTACTCACTGCGTGCGTGATTCATACATTCTATCCATCCAACATCTGTCTACTGAGATTTCATCCACTCAAAAAGTTTTGAGCTGCATCTGTTCATCTGCGACACATACGGGGAACAAATGTTCTACGTCCGTCATCATCCGTTAAACATCTGCTGTATCCGCTCGGCATCCGCTGGGTATCCACACAACTCGCATCCGGTCCAGCAGAAAACAGAAATAGGGAGGAAGCGAAACGGACGCGGAATGTCCACACAGCGTTAGTAGCACGGACATAGAAAGGATGAAAGCGGATGCACCTTGGACATAAAGCATTAAAATGGAAAAAACGTTTCTATATGGGATGTATCTCGGATATTTAGGATGTCTGCAGGATGTCTAGAGGATGCAGAAAGACACCTAGCGGAAAACCGATATTTCCTATAAAAAGGGGGAGGAAATCACCTGGATCTCAC
>BHFT01036391.1:0-35294 GCA_004320025.1 Laticauda laticaudata | reverse complement strand
GTTCCTCACCTCCACCATCAGCTTGTTATACAGTCCATACTCTGCTCTTCTGGCGATCCATCTTCGGACCCAGACACTTTTTGGCCACCTCATTTTCTTCGCGTAGAACAAATGAAAGAGTTTGTAGATGGCTTCACACTGTTGTAGAACGATGGTGGCTACCATAAGGAGTGTGTGATGATCCATGTTGGAGATGACTGGATGCTATGGAAGAGCAAGAGCCAGATGAAGGCTGAAGAGGTCTGCACAGCAGGACTGCCGGAATGAAAGTGAGATCCAGGTGAGCTGCTCCCCATTTTTATAGGCAATATAGGTTTTCCGCTCGGTGTCCTTTTGCATCCTTTAGGCATCCTGCAGACATACGTCCCCTATACGAACGTTTTTTCCATTTTAATGCTTTGTATGCGAGCTGTATCCGCTTTCATCCTTTCTCTGTCTGTGCTACTAATGCTGTGTGTCCGTTCCGCCTCCATTTTGCTTCCTTCCTGTGTCCGTTTTCCGCTGGAGCGGATGTGAGTTGCGCGGATGCGCAGCAGATGCCTAGCGGATATAGCGGAGACGTAACAGATGATGACAGATGTAGAACGGATGATTCCCATATGCATTGCGGATGCAGAACAGACGCGTTGGATACATTTTCCACTCAAAAAGTTTTTTGCAGCTCAAACCTTTTTGAGAGGATGAAATGTCAGTCGACGGATGCTGGACGGATAGAGAGGATGAAAAACGGAAGCAGTGAGTTCAGAACGGAAGTATTGCATTAACCAACAGATGGCAAGTGTTTCTCTCCACTTTACATCCTCTTTGAATCCGTTGGTGCTCTGTGACAGGGGCTTTAATTAACACCTGCATTTCCAGTATGATTCAGGTCAGAACAATCCTTCTGAAAATTGGACTGTAGATGTAAAAGGGAATTCAGTTTTTTATTCTTTTTCTTGTCACCATCTCAACCATCTTTTCAAAGAAGTAGAATGACTCCTTACTTGATATTTCACTTTTGCCATATGCTGAAATTCAATTCCTTTCTTATTTCAGGGCAGTTGAAATCCCTCATTACCATAGTGGCATATTTCCTAGATACCTGATTCTCTGATTTGTGAAAATTTCATTGAGATAAGGGGGTACTACAGAGCATCTAACTCCATATTATATGCTTGATTAGCATACTGTAGCATACACTTAAACAGTATTTTTATCCCTTAATATTCACCCAGATAAGGATTTCATACTTGGTACTATAAAGTTCTCTACAGATGTAATAATTCTTTATATACAATGCTTCTTGGTTTCCCTTTTGTTAGATCTGTTTCATTTCGGGAAAAGGAGTATGCCTTCTGTTCCATCCGGAAAGAAGCCCACGAGACTGGATTCCAAACAACAACTCTTTATTTCAAACCGCTAGATAAAAAAACGGAATATAGCCCAAGCCGTGGCAACCCGTTATATAGCGGCTTGCTTGCTGGCTTGTGGCCAATGACAGTTATTTAATTCTTCCTGCCATTTGGCGGCTTCCCAGATTGGTTCCTAGTGAACCAATCCGTAAGTGGAGTGGCCTTTTCGTCGCCTATTCCAGAATGAAATACTCGGAACCTACCAGAGTTCAATCAAGAGGACACCCCTCCTCCTTTTAGTTCAGTCCAACGTGAGGTTGACGTAGTGATGCAGGTAGATGTGCGGGCTTTTCCTAGTTCTGCTTGCCTGCGTGGCTCAGTCTTAGTAGTTTTGGTCTTCAGCGGTTCGGGATGGGTTTGCTTCTTCTTGACCTTGCTTCCATGGACCTCCCCTGGAAGTGTGAGTCAGCCATTTGCCGCTCTCCGCCTGAATCTCCCAGGCTGGTTGAGATGGCATCCCTCCGCTCGCTTCCTGGTAATTGGCCGGGTTGGTTGAGCTGCGCCCTGGCTGCCACCTTCCAGGAAGGCCTCACTTGAGCTCCGTTATCTCCTGCTCCAGACTTCTTTCTTGGTGTTTCGACTCTAGACCGTGAAGCTGCTCTCTTTGTTGCGTTAGATTTGTCCATATTTATGCAGAGTTTTAGTTGCTCTAGTTATGGGAGTTGTCCTCTTCCTTTTTTAAGTTGTATTTGTACTCCACCCCCCAGTTGTTTTTCATCGGAATTTATTTTTTGGTTTCTGTGGTCGGTTTTTCTTTTCGAGGTTGCTCGGGAACGAAAAGCT
Source organism: Laticauda laticaudata (assembly GCA_004320025.1). NCBI lineage: Eukaryota > Metazoa > Chordata > Lepidosauria > Squamata > Elapidae > Laticauda > Laticauda laticaudata. The sequence continues at coordinate 33,120 of BHFT01036391.1, read as the reverse complement.
GTCTATGTGCCACTGTCCATTCCGCCTCTCCATCACTAGCGTTAGTCCGAGCATACTAGCGATCCGGGGACTCTGTCGACTTGCTGTGATCGGTTGGCTGGACAGCCACTAGTGAGGGTCCCGGTAAGGTTTTGCATATGTGACGGTCGCCATAGACTATATCGGTCTGCCAATTGATGGCTTAGCGGTAATTTTCTGGAGAGTCAGGGAGTGCTTGTCCCATGTGTAGGTCGGGGGTTTACCTGTCCAGGGTAGACGTAGTTTTCCTACCCATTAACACATTCAGGCATGGGTCTTTCAATATTGTAGTGCTACTAGGGGGAAGATTGTGCAAGGATTAGGAGCGGTTGAGCTTGTCCTGACATGTCCCTTTTGTCCACATTCTCTTGGCGCCTCCATATATTATAGCTAACCATGTGTTCGGCTCCTGCCCATTTGCATCCGGATGGCCAGCGCAAATTAAGGCATGACGGATACCCCTGAGCAAGCCAGTAGTGTTCGAACTACAAGCCGGTTAACTAGCCCGTTGTCCAAAACCAGTACATCTAGTAGCCCAGGCATTCGCAAACAGTTTGTTGAGTTGTTTCCATGACAGCTCGGTGATTGTAAAGCCATGAGGGATGACTTCCAACCAGGTTTCGAATATTTGCACGGCACGATCAAAAAGGTGTTCCCCTTTGTTGGCCAGCAAAGTCAATGTGCACCCTAGACCTATGGACCCCGAGAGTTTCCAGTTCTCCGTATTGGTTTCCTGTGGGGGGTAGGCCTCACTTTCTCACAGTGTGGCATGTTGCCAACCCAGCACTTTCCAATGTCTTGTCCAGCCCTGGCCACCAGACATTAACTCGCTGGCCAGGGCTTTCAGTTTTCTTAACTATGCCGGGTTGACCCTCATTGCACATACGAGGACGGTTTCTTGTAGGTGCTGGTTACCACCCTGTCACCCATAAGATGCACACTTTTCGATAGAGACTCGGTCTGTCTGGTACGGAAAGGTTTTTAAAAGTCTCATGTTTTTTTTTCCTCTGGCCAGCACTTTACCTTACCCAGTTTCAGTATTCCACGCGGTCAAAGGGTCATGGCTGTCTGCTCTCGCGGACGTCGGCTGCAGTTAGCGGCTAATCTCCAGGCAGTCTTCAAGTCTTGGAATTGTGGAGGTGTAGTTGGAGCGAGGTCCGTCTTTGCATTGTGCATTAGCAGTCGACTATATGGAAGGGAACGGCTTCAGGGCAGTTGGCGTGTGAGATGGCTTGGCCAGGTCTGTGGAGTAGCATGTAGGATGTAGGGCAGCATCCCTCGAGGAATTCACAACCACCTCTCTTTCTAGGTGACAGCAAGTTCGAGTGGTTGAGCTTGTTTCCCGTCTCTAGCGATTCCAAGGAGAAGGCTATTGTTGGTCAGTTCATAAATAAAAAAAGGTCAACTTGTTAAAGCTATATGACCTCCATGAATTTGTTCTCTGACCTCTGGCGACAATTTGCCAGGGCCTCTCATGATATCATGTTGATCGCGTGTAATGTGCGTTCTGCTTGAGGTGTCCTCCTGAGTAAAATGCGACCGGCGCCGTGCCTTCTCTGCCGTGTCCTGGAAAGCTGCGATGGACTCAGTATACTGCGGCCGGGACCAATAGCATTTGTTCGCCGCCTCCTATAAATGGTGACAGCATCAGCAGCGTGACCGTTCAAAGCAGGAGTGTTGCTAAACTGTGATAAGAATGGTATTCTGCGACGTTAATAAGTCCTTATAATACTGGCAAGGTTTCTCTGATCTCACGGCGTGTTTCAGCGCACAGTGCGCGCATTAATCCATAGCCGATTTTTTTTTATCTAGCAGTCTGCCCACTGTACGGGCTGATTCTGCTATTGTTGCCTTTGTATGCGGTAGAAACACCATTGTAAAATTTTATGAGCTAGGAAACCTCCTGGAGATCCGGTTGTCTTTTGTAGTTGGAGTTGAGTGCTAGTGTCATTTGATAACCTTCACACCTCTCTTTTCTGGTTGTGGATGCCTTTGTCTTCATGCATAGCACATGCTGACTCCTATCACCGGCGTATAGCCGTTCACACATTTTCTACGTCTAGCCCAGCAATATTCATGATGCCCGCTTAATGTCATAAAGGCCAGTTAAACATCTTTTCTTACTGAGGACTTTTCAGTGCCTCCGTATTGCTGCAGCGAGTGAAAGTACTTCTTTTACCTGGCTCAGTCTGGCATGGGCTTTCCCATCCTTGCTAGATACACTCTTGTCCGACGAATATGAGGAAACAACACCTCTTGTGGATTCCTTAATTTACTAGGGCATTCCACTGAGGCTTTGGATGACAAACCTGGGGCAGACAGCTACACTGGTTGGAGCCGGATAATTTGAAATGGATATGCCCCTCTATGCCATTACCTCTATCTGTTGCTGCGCGTCAGTCTGTTAATTCGGATCAAATGTAGGTTAGCTGCTGATAACGCTTGTGCTTAGTGTGAGTTCTTGCTAAAATAACTCTTTTCCTCTGCCCTAGCGGGAGTGCAATAAATGTGCTCCGCTACTCTACGTGGCACTGGGTATGCGCTTTATTGGACGCATTGTGGTTCGCACTGGGTGCCCTTTTATAGTCCCCACACAATTGGCACTGACACAATCTTGGCTTTTACCCGCTGCACACCTTGTGACCGATAGGCGGCTTTCCCACCTTGGCTGCAGTGTCGATTGGCGTATTTCTAAAAACCCCTTGCGCTGGCTATTCAACTTATTTCAGCTGTTCGTCAATTGTGTTAAGACTCCAAATAGTGGAAACGACGCGTCTCGCGCCTTCTCAACACGATAATGTGGGGCTATTTTTTTGGTGTCTCGGCTAAAATGAAATGTGCGGCTGCCCTCCCGTGTACTTGCGCCTTAGCAGGTCCCGTGTGAATACATCTGGGAACTTCGTGGAGTTAGTTCTTCCTCCCAAGTGGTAGTAGTGATGCGGTTGATACTTTCATCCCATTCCAGAGGCGCCAACACATGCAATTCCTAGCACGACTAGGCGCGTCGGTCACAGTCGTAATAGATAGTCTGAGGGGCAAAGACTTCGGCCATGTTGTTTTCAATTCAAAGCTAAAAGAAATGTCCAGAGACCGAATTACAGGATTGATTTCCCTGGTATGCTTTGTTGGCAACAAGTTTTGTGTTATTCTTTATTCTTTCTGCTTGATAATGTTTGGAATTACGGCGCCGGATCGTTATTCCAGGATACCATCGTATAGGAACAACCCTTGAGTCGACCTCCATATCTTCAGGGTTCTCCCCTCGATTACTCACCTCTATCTGAACCCTTCTTTCTGCTTTACCACCCTGGCATTATCCAGATGGTGTGACTGATCTGAATGTGTTTCTTCGCTGTCACTGGTTCTTTTATTGCGTTCCATCGGTTCGCCGGCTTGTCTGTCATCGTGTCTGTTTCTTTGGCTTGATACTGGTGCTGTCACGTCTTCTTGGACTATAGCTCTTTTTGTTTGCGGTCAGACCCTTTATGATCGCTCTCGCCCCCCTTTTTACAAGCCAAGCATATTGCCGCTCGAGGAACCTGCATTCAGACCGTGGGTGGTGCTCTCGCCCGCAACCCGCACATTGACAATTCCTGCCGATTGTTACCCCTTTTCGCACCACTTTTCTATTTGCCAATAAGCGAGTCTATGAGACATCTTTACATCATTCGTTCTTGTGTCACTCTCGGTTTCGTCAACGTCCTCGTGTTGGCGTTGTGCGCCTTGTGGGCTGTTCTTTCACTCCCTTTCTGCCGCCTATCTTCCCTGGCTATTTGATCGGCATGTTCTGAACAACTTGTCAGGTTCATTTTCCTACCAGCATGGTGGGCTGCGACTGTTTTATGCTGCTTCAGTGGCGGCAGATTGCATACCCAGAATGTCCTCGCTGGGCACTTTAAATGATCTCGGCTGCATGTGAGTAGTTTGTATCCGAAGCGGAAGAAGTTCTTTCAGGCCAAGGACTTTGACTCCAGTTCTCTCATAGCCTACTCGTTCATGTCTGTTGAACACTCACCATTGACCCATCCAATGTGTCTCAAGGTGCCACAAAGTCCTGCTATGGTTTCATTCTCCTTCTGGTCCCTTTTCTTGTCAAAAATTTCCGTGCCGCTTTTGATTAATTGGAGACCACCATGTGTTGTATGTGTGTTCGGAGCATTCAGTCAGTTTCAGACCAGGTCATCATGCTGGGTGATCATCCTCTGGGCATCGCCAGCTTGGCTTCGCCACTTTTTGAATATGGCGGTCCGCAGTTACGGCTGAAGGAAGACGCCCTCTTCCTATTGATCATGACATTTCTTCCATCTCGTTGCGTTTCTAAGAAGCATCAAGAGAAGCGATCATGATACAATTCCCCAATTCTCTTACATCTGGATTGAAGCGGTGTCGGGCAGTGCGTTGTTCCAGCCACTCTCTATTCATCGTTTCAAGATCTCCGTTGTTCGACTTCGCGTCTCTGCTTCTACTGATGATCCCCAACTCGTCGCTGGTGTTACCGTCCAGAAGAAGCGCGTTGAGACCAGGTTCAAAGCAACAACGTCTATTCAAACCACTAAGCTAAAGAAACGGAAACATAGCCCAAGCTGCGGCAGCCCTTTATATAGCGGCTAGCCTGCTGGCTTGTGGCCAATGACAGTTATTTAATTCTTCCCACGGTTTCCCGGATTGGTTCCTAGTGAACCAATCCATAAGTGGCCTTTTTGACCAGTCAGAATGAAGTACTTGGAACCTACCAAGTTCCATACAGAACACCTTCCTATTCATCAATTTGTTCCAAATTACTACCAAATAGTCTGTTATTGAAAAAAAAGTCACAAGACCAGTGTGTGTGTATGTGTGTTTGTGTGTAAATATAAAACTTAAGATTTTTCACCTTCTATTTGCTGAAAAGAACAGAACATTTTCTGTGGAAGAAAAGGCCATCCCTGAGAAACAAAATTAAAGCATTTATACTGCATGGTTTCAAAAAATTATCTTCAGATTTTTAAGTAGCAAATTTAGTTCTTTATTATATTACTGGCCTATTCTTGTCAGAAACAGACATGAAAAGTGAGATAATGATCTATTAATACATATTTCAGGAATTATATTCACTACTTGGTCTACATATTCAAACTTCACATGCACACAGTTCTTGAAAAGAACTGGAAAGAACATAAAAAGTGGAATAAAGATTATGATATTGTGAAGTCTGGCTGCTGTGTCTTTTTTGTTTTTCTGCTTCTCTGCAGCATAATAATATCAGTGGTGATAAAATTTGATCTAAATAAAACAATGGGATGCAAAGCATTCACAATATTTGTCCATGTCATCCATAAAACTGTGAGTCTGTAACATTTATAGCTTCATTTTAGAGATCCTGAAATTTCCTAAGAAGTTAAGAAATTTTGATGGTGAAAGGGAAAAAAAAATCAATGTTTGGATCTTTTATAAAACAATACCTATTGAAAATTAGCCTATGTTACATATTAGCCTACATTACATATTAGTTTATATTGCTTTGAAACTTAAACTATTTACTCCATAAATAAATTAACACCACTATACTCTCAAAATGAAGGAAAAACATCTAATGAATTCAATCCAGTTTTCCCCTATTATTTTGAGAATCCAAGAGGAAAAAAGTAGTTTCTAGCTGTACAACCATTGCATACTCTAATATGAAGCACAGTCATTATTTGCCCAAACATCAACCTTACAAAAGTAATTTATGTAGTTAAATAATACTGTTAGTCTTTGAAGTATGTCTTGTCAGTAACTACTTTTATCCTTTTATGAAGTTAGTATTTAAAGGCCCGGTCCCACTGGCCGACGGACGCAAAATGTATGCATAAAGGACACAGCAGACGAGCAAAATTTCGGGGGTGGCTCCATCCATTGTCATCCACTCCAAAAAGTGGCAAAAATTTGCATAAACAGAATGGAAAAGAACGGACGTGGGTAGTATGTAGCGGGGATGTTAAATGGATGTTCATAGGAAGCCTAGCGGATGACACCTCCGAAGGGGTTTGTGGGTAGAATTTCGAAGCGGACGCATAGCGGATGAAGCAGATGCATCACATATGCCTAAAGGAAAGAAAGGGGATGCCGTGCAGATGTATATCGGATGCAAACCGTTCACTGCGCATCCTTTCTATTTCCGTGCTACTAACGCTATGTAGACGTTCCGTGTACCTTTTGTTTCCTCCCTCTTTCCGTTTTCAGCTGCAGTGGATGTGAGTTGAGGGGATGGCCAGAGGATGCAGAGAGGATACAGCGGACGTTTAATGGATGATAAACGGACCTAGAACGTTTGTTGCCCATATATGTTGCGGATTTACATCGTACGCGGAGGAAAGTTCATCCATTCAAAAAGTTTTGCGCAGCTCAAAACTTCTTGCGCAGATGAAATCGCAATGGACGGATGCTCAATGAATAGAGCGTATGAAACACAGATGCAATGAGTACACAACGGATGCATAGCGTTTTCCAACAGATGGCAAGTTTTTTTTAACGTTTTACATTCTCTTTGCATCCATAAGTGCAGTGGGACAGGGCCTTTACTTTCCTTCCTTCTTTCCTCCCTCCCTCCCTCCTCTTTTTCTGTATTTGCTTCAGTAGGAAGATATGAAATAAATTGATGAAATAATGTAAATAACAAATAAATGAAAAAGCCAATTCTACTTGGTCTAGGGCCCAGATAATTAGGTCAGTATAATGTTCATTTCAAAATATTTTTAAATATTTTTGCATAGATTTTTAGATTAGTATATTATACTTTTTCCATACTATTCCTCCTATGTTATTAAGGAGAATATATACACACATGTACATATGCTTTTTCTAACCAATAGCCCTATCTAATATTTACTATTTTTATTGTATTGTATTCTAGTATTTTTTAAAACTATTTGAGAATTAATAAGTAAAAGAGTGTTATGGATAATTTTAATAATATACCATGAGCCACAAATCGAACAGTTTTCTATTCTGATATTAAATACCTATTTGTACTATATTCTTAAGTAAACATTTCAGCTGTAAAAAAAAAAGCTATATTATATATCAGGATGTCAATATTTTCAATGGATTTGTTTTTACTGGAATAATAATTTGGCTGTATGAAAGTTTATCTTTCAGTAAACTCACAGAATTAGTTTCAGGAGTAGGAAATATAACCAGTCCTTTAAAAAACACATAAATGTGTTCAGATTTCTCAAAACAGAACGTAGTCATAATTGGATTCAAAGGTCAGTTGTTCCAGGGTGCTACATAAACCTGTCATTTATAATACCTCCCTTATCAGTGGAACCCTTTGAATTAGTGATAGTTGTGATTTTCTCCATGCTGAAAACTTCTCTTTATGTGAACTTCGAGTAAGCTACCTGAACCCATTATTGTTTCTAATTCTGAGGCAGCAAGACAAGTGAAATTACATCCTGTCATTCTGATCAGGATGACACTTAAAATTAAATCTTCAAAAATAAAAACAAGTGGAACATGTTTTCTAGTACGTCATAGTTTGGACTCATTATATTTGATTTAAACACACATGCACAAATAAGCAATTTCTAGATTAGGTTTTGTCAGGGATGGGCTTCAAAAATTTTAGTACAGGGTTCTCAGCCCAGTTGCTGGGTGAGTGCCTGGCCTAGTCTGCTACTTGCACTATGGCACGGCGTGCATTTTTGCCCTCCCCAAGCTCCAGAGGCTTTCCTTGAGCCTCCAGGAGGGTGAAAATAGCCTTCCTGAGCTCCGGAGGCTCTCTGGAACCTGGAAACAGGCTCATTTCCAGCCTTCCTGAACTGATACATATTTTTTCATCCCATTTCATAGATCAAACATGCAAAAAGTCCTGTAAATAATAACTTAAGATAATGTACACATCTCAGCATTCTGGATAAATTTCCTTGCCTGAATTCTGATTCTAATTTGATTTACTTGTCTTTATGTTCATATATTCTTAGGAGTAGAATGTAGAAGAGAAGCAAAGCATTACACTATCAGTACACTTTCTTTCTTTCTCTGTGTGTATGCATTGTATAAGAGAGAACACCAGAGTTTCTGTCCATTGACTCTTTCTATGCTGCAGCAAAATCTGATTTGTCAGAACATTAACATTTTCCATGAAAGTAATATTAATGACTTTGAAATAATCTGCAAAATGAAATAAATAAATGGAGACTTTGAAGAAGTGCTAGAAGGTAGAAATAAAAAGAGAATCTGTAATTCTCTAAAGGATTGTTATTTATATCAGGATGATAAGATACAGTACCCTAGAAAATAATTCTTCTAATTCACCTTATTTTCATGAAAATCATTTGAAGTACAATTCAAAAAGGGCAATAACAAATTAACAAGTTCAGAGGAGAGCTGCCTACTAAGATAGTGAAATATAAGGAAACCAAGCACTATAAAGTACAATAAAAGAACCATGATGTTTTTATGCTATGGATGATCTGAGAAAAATAACTGAGAATGTAGCAGACTTCAAGAATTTGAAGGAAGAGAGCGTGTTGATTTATCCAAAGAAGAGAGTGTTGATTTATTCTTTTTTTGAACTACAGGCATAATTTTGCACTACAATGACTTAAAAGTGTAAAGAAACAGTTCAGGCTGGACTTCAGAAATAACTGTCGAGTTATTAGTGCTTCCTGACTATAAGGTATCAATCAGTTGGAAAAAAATACTAGAGATCTTTAAACAGTTTAGATATTCATCTGGCAGATGTGCTGCATTAGATTCAGCATTGAATAATTGTTGGATTACAATGATCTCTAAAACCCTTCTAATCATATAATTCTATGATGCTGTAAAATGTATTGCATATTATATTGTGTAACACCGATGATCCTCATGGTCATTTTTGTACCTATTTTATTTTGTATAAATCATACATAAGGTATACAAAGCCATCTGTATGACCATAGGCCATTCCTCCCTCAGACCTAAGAAAGGGACAATGACAAACCACTTCTAAAAAGTTTGCCAAGAAACTGTAGGAACTATCCAGGCAGTCATCAGGAATCATCAGGAGTCAAAAACTGATTCAAAGATAATTCATACACACCCAACACAATATGCAATACTGATAAAAGCACAACAAAATTGAATGAATACTTCCTGAGATTTAAGCTGTAAATTCAGCATAAATTTGATTTTTATTTTTTCCTAAGTGAAAATTTTAAGTGTTTCAATAAAGTTTCTTTTTATTTTATTTTAGCCCATTTCGATAGACTATAAAGTTGGATTTTAATTTTATTTCTGTCTACTGTTATCCAGGATGATGGGGAACACTACTTTTTTAGCATGATTTTTAAAGCAGTCACATATACAACATGGTAATGCATGCATTCTGAATTGATAGTTATGGTGAAACAACAAAACACATGTGAAAACCTACTTGTGTTGTCTTTGTTATTTGAATGAGGCACTATTTACTTGAAGGTTAATTGGAAGGAGTCATGAGAGTTTTCATGAAATGCTGCTTCTCAATATAGTATGTTTATAATTATAACTTGTCTCTAGAGAGTGCATTTTATTGACTGCTATATCTGATTGCTTACTAAAATACCCTCTTTCAAAAGACAAAAATCATTACATAGAACAGCAGTAAATCATTGCATTTAATATTTGGAATGCAATAGAACAAGTCAGGTGGAAAAGTTTGTCAAGTCAAAAAGAGCCCTGAATATCATTGAGTTTAGTTCTTCTTTAGGTAGATATTACTTCCACACAAGGTATGCATAGTGGAAGAACATAAACTTTGTTTTTCTCTCACTTGTGCTCATCACCTACATAAGAACATATCCAGTTGGATACCAAGGAGTATTACTAAAATATAATCGATAAAACTAATGAATTTTAGAAATGGACCTTGAATATTTAAGGAGAGGCCTCCAAGCTGGAAAGTCATTGAAAGACAGGGGGCAGGTATCACAATTGGGGCTCCTGAGAAAGAAAGAAAAATGAAAAGAAGTAGAAGGAGAGAGAGAGAGAGAGAGAGGGAGAGAGAGAGAGAGAGAGAGATATCACTGAAACTTGGAGAAGGCAGAAAGGAAAGTTAGCAAAGGGGCAAGGAAAATAGGCAAAGGATGATGTTGGAATGATGTGTGTGCAAGATGGGAGTAGTTGCAATAAGCAGACCCCAAGATTCAGCAGTTCCAGACATACTAACCTAGATAGTGGGTGCAGTGGTGATAAATATAAAATCTACAATAATAATAGTCCAGCTTCTTCTTAAATATGTCAAGGAGGAAAGTTCTCAGTTTTACCAGCACAACTTTTTCTACTGCTGAATAACTCTTATTGATAGTGTGTTGGGCTGAGAATGATTCAAAGGTATTGCAAATCTCATGCAAACTTCACACTTGTCATCTATTGATGAAAGCAGTTAGCATTTTTCAGATTTTATGGGTAAATCTTTTATTTAGATTTTCATACAAAAGGAAAGGGGAAATAGAGAGAGAAGGAAGGAACGAAGCTATTAGAATAATAAAAAAAGTCTAGGGGGAAGCACTCATCTCCATCTCTTAGCGAAGGAAGCCAGCATTGTCCAAAGACCCTGTTGGAAGTCATCTCCTAGGTTTGTTTCCCAGCTGGGAACCAGTTGAGAAAAAATTGACACCTAAGCAAGCTTCCAGAAAGTGGAATTCTTTAATTCAGGAAGGCAAGAGGAAATAGTGACATAACTCAAGCATTCCTGGCTAGCCAGCAGACTGGGAAGGCAAACCCATGCCTTTTTATATTTGAGTTTTCTTTGAAGCTCCTAGAGTTTGATGGGTTTTGATATGACTCTAGCTGAAGTGATTGCCCTAGGTTTTTGTTTTCCTGCTTTACTGGGTTAATCCTAGTCCAAGCTCTTTTGTTTTTCTCCTATCCTAGGGATTAATCCTGTCAGGAAAGAGTTCTGGTGTGCTTTAGTGAGTTATTTTTAGTCTGATTCTTCTTATTTTTATGGCCCTATTCAAGTGTTCTGAGGCTATTTTTTGTAGTCAGATTTTGTTCTTCTTTGTAACAGCCATTAATGGCTTTTGGTAGCATGCCCAGACTTTCAATTAGCCTGAGTTGCTACTCTTTCAATGGGGGCTTTCTTGAAGGACAAGGGCTGTTTTTAGTTCTTGATGTTGCTTTTAGTGGATCCTGGCACTGTCCTTTGGGGTGTACTTCCCTCAACCTTTTCCATAGTCATATGGCCAAGCATGACTATATGTTGAGCCACACAAAATGCCGTTACCTTTCCATTGAAGGTAAGTATTTATCTACCTGCATTTGTATTTGTTCAAACTGCTAGGCAGGAATTGAAGCAACTAAAAGGAGCTCACCATATCCCACAGTGCCCAGATCTCAAACCCTTTTAATCACTGAACCATTGCACAGTTGTAATGTCCCCTTAATTATCAGGTTAAGCATATTCAGTAATTTTAATATTTTTGTAGAACAAGTTTGCATTGTCTCTATTCTCCAAACATTTTAAAGTTTCTCAGTGTTTTTGACAGAATGAAAATGATGGTCTCTTGTAAATATTAACATTGTTATATGCTCTTTTCAGTGGTATTATGGAATTACATAAATTACATATTTTTCTTATTCTTCAAGTAATACTGTTCAATGTTTTTATAGGCCATCAAGGTCATGTATAATTTCCATTCAACAACGTGTTTTGATGGATTTTGAGAAAGAGAATAATAGATAAAACTAAAAATGATTGTTTCTGTCACTTCTTCACTCATATTAAAACCTATTTAAAATCTTAAGACTATAATAAAAGAAATCTTAGAAATAATCCATTTATCCTAGTGCTTACAGATTGACATTAGCAATGACAAAGTATTTTATTAATTATATTGATAAGGATTCTGTGGACAAAATGTGTGCTGCATAGTAAGATCGGTTTCTTTTTCAAAATGCAAATATGGCATCTCAGGAAATATTGCAGTATCATTATGGATGATAGCCAGACAATCTCCCTGCCTATCTCAGTCATGTATTTAAGGGTACATCTGGGCAAAATATTTATTTTTGTAACAATAATAATATATATTTTGCATCCTCAGTCATCATTGTCCTTCTCTACAATAGCATTCTCCCAAAATATTTGAAAGATTCTGTCTCTCCTGTCTTTTAGAAAATAAATGGAAAGCTTATTATTTCATCAAGCCAATCATTGGGTTTGAGACTATCCATCCATATTGCATTTGGGGTTTTTTTTCCTAAAAAAAGTTTTCTTATTTATAATCTTTTACATCACTTATTGTGAACAGTGCCTTTCCAGGTTTTTACATTTTATTTTTTACATTTTACATTTACATTTACATTTTACATTTCGATACAAATATGACCATAATTACATATCTATCTCACATATTCAATTTCTTATCATATCATTACAAGTTCCATTTTCTATAAATTTTCATAAATATTCTTATATTTTAACTTTTTTTATCCAATTTTAATTCATATAATTTATTCTATTTTCTTTAATTATACTTTTATCTTCTTTATATAATATCTTAAAATTCTTTATTTCTTATCCTATATTCACTATATTCTTATGCTTTTATCTGTCATATTTGCCATTTCATCACATATTCTTATTTTATTAATCAATCTTAATATTATAAATTCAATCTTAATATTAATAATTCCAAAGATTTCCCCCTTAATTACCCATTTGCGTGCACCACCTTTTTATCTTATATATTCTTCAATTGACTCCCCTTTGTCTCATGCTAAAAATTACCATAATATAATCATAATAAACCATAATATAATAATATAACAAAATACTGCATTTCACATATACATTTTAGGTTGGATTCCACATGGTATTCTTTTCTTTATTCTGAAACATTGATTTTTCTAATACATTAATCTCTCCAGCTAAGTGAAGGAACTGATATTTATCTTTTTAGTACAATGGTTCATTTTAGCTATATTTTTCTTTTCATTTAATGTAATTAATATTCTTATTATATTAACAATAATTCTTGGAAATACTCAAATAAAACAATTAAAATAAAAAATAAAAACATCAATTCCAATCATTCCATTTTTTACAACCTATATTCTTATACCTCTTTATCTATTACCTTGTAGAATCCCCCCCCTTTTTTTTTCCCCAATTCACCCTTTATCTCTAGGATTTCTAGCCATATGTCTTATTTTCATTCTTTAAAGCTTTCTTTAGCCCTTCTTTTTTGGTCCTTTCACTTAAGCACATTCCCTTTGCTTCTTTATTTTTTATTTTTCCCCTCCATTTCTCATCCCCCTCCCTCTTTTGAACCTTCTCCTGTATTTCCCCTTTCTGCTGTTTCTTTTTTCTTCATTTGACTTTCTTAACCCTTGCCTCTTTAATTATCCCCTCAAACCTCCAATTTTTAGTTTCCATACTTCCCCCCTCCCTGTTTCAATGTTTGTTGTTCTGTTTGTTTATTTAAGCTGGCCTCTTTTTTAATCAACTCCTTTCCTTCTGGTCCTCCTTGCTCATCTTTGTTCTTCAATGATGCCATTTCTAGCATTTACAAATCAATACTTCACAATTCTATTTTTTCCCATATCATTTTCCTTATGCTTCTTAAGTCCAATTTTAACTCCACAAAGTATTCTGCCATTTTTGTGCACCATTTTTCTTCTTCCACTGTAGTATAATAGAATTCACTTTTCAGGGTTTTTGTCATATTGTTTCAAAAATCTTCTTACTTTGTAGCAAGATTCAGTCTTTATGGAACCAAACACCACTTTCCTTTCTCTTTTATGGCTTTCAAATGAAAAAAAAATCCAGTAAATCCAATCATTATATATATTTTTTCCTTTTGGCACCTTCAAGTTCAGCTTTTAAATGTGCCTATTTAGTGCCAATTGTATAATTTAATATAAGCCAGTTTGCACAGATGTTTCACTCCTTTAACTTGCTTCTTTTACTGTTCAAAGAACTTTCACTTGTCTCCAATACCCTCCCCCCCACTTCATCTGGTCACCGCTATTCCAATCTTTTTTTTTTTTTAAGTCTCCTTAAATTTTTAAATCTGGAGTACCTTGTATTCAAATGTTGTGCCCAATTTGCCTGGTCTCCACACTGTCCACTTCTTTACCACTCCTGCACAATCTTTGTCCTGGGTAGCTCTCCTTCTTCAGGGTGGCCATATTTAACCACTATTACAGCCTGTCTTCAGGGGGAATTTACCTAGCCAAGGCAGGAAGATGTGGCTCCCCTTGACCTGACAGGCTTGACCTCTCCCTTCTTCTTCACTCTCCCAGGTGGTTCTAGCCTTGTTTGGAGCCCTCTAACAAGTGCTACATGGATTTGAATGTGCATGATTGCGGTCTTCGGTCCATCCTCGAAGAAGGTGCAACTGGAAGTCTCCCATTCATATTGTGTTTGGAAGGGCCCAAAATAAGGATATTTAATTTCTTTTCCTTCCTTCCTTCCTTCCTTCCTTCCTTCCTTCCTTCCTTCCTTCCTTTGTCCTTCCTTACATCCTACCCTCCTTCCTTCCTTTCCTTCTCTTCCTCCTCCTTCTCCTGCCAAAAATGTTTAATGTATGATAGACATCAGACATAACAGAATTTATAAAATCACATAACATGCATGAGAGAAAACTGACAGAACTAATTAAAAAAATATATTAGGCATTATGTATTTTTTAATTATTTCTGATTTTTTAAAAAACAACAACAGGTTAATATATTCCAAGAATAATTCAATTTTAATACTATCAAACAGATATTCATATGGTCACATTAAGATACAGGAACGTAAATAAATTACTAAATTAAATAGCACTGGTTTAAATTAGTATACCAAAATAATGGCTAAAACTGAATCTAATCCATACTCTGGAATGCACACCAAAACTTTGTAAGGGGCCTTAAATGGACATAAATTATTATTAATAATTAATGTAGGATTTCAGCTTTATCTGGATGTTAATTTGATTAAAATAAGTAGGAGATACTTCTAATTAGACAGAGACTAAATTTCATCAATAATCTACACCCAAATTATAAAGTTTTCTGTCACATTATACTAACACCACCAAAAGTCATTTGTTGACATGAGTGGTAATCAAAATCAATTTATCTAATTAATAAATATTACTCTATTTTCAACATTTAATCAAATTGATCAATCTTTAGTTAAATAAAATGTTTTTTTTTTGTTTATAACCCATCTTCTTTCTTGATCTCAACTGAGATAAATAACACTTATCAATTCTATGATGTTCCATCAACATCATATCTGTGGTATAAATTGGACTTTAAAAAGGCGTAAAATCATGATTCTCTTCATGACTGAGGATGGACTCAAACTGACTCATCAATACTTTAGCCAGTATATCATAGTGGCTTTCACAGCAGTGATATTTCACAACTATACTGTTACTGAAAATGTTTTGAGACAGAATTATTCTGTTTTTTAAAAAATCATTTTTTTCCTAATGCATTGTCTCAACAGTGATTGTTCATTTTTTCTAGAATTAGTAGCAAAAGTATTATTATCAAAACTGGACAATCCTGTATTGCTATTCAATTCACAACAATTAGAATCACCTTTTAGAAGCTGAAATGATTTTGGGATATACTGATGAAAGGAAGTCTATGGATACTTCCTTCTGCTTCCTAGAATATAAATCTGACATAATAAGCCCAGAAGGGTTGGTATCTTTGTATATTACAGTTATGAATAGTATCAGTTAACCTCATTGAGAAATCAGGCTTCAGTATTATTTCAGTGTAACTTTTACCTCTAAGCAGCATGATAAGTAGACTGAGAGAAAAGTATGTTTTCAACCTCTGTGATACATGCATACATTAACTACAATTAGCATCATTAAACAGGAGATGAGGCAAACCACAAGCCATTTTAAAAACTTCAGTGAGGATTCATTGCACATCCCAAGCATGAAGAAAAGATTTACCCAAGGATTGACAATGGCAGATCACCTTGTTCATTGCTCAGTCATTTCCCATATGCTTATCCTGAGAGGCAGTTGACAGCTAGAATAGGGCATCATTTACTGTCATTCAAAGTGAAACACTTTGAGCCTTATTTCAATGTACCTATCATCTCCACATGCAATTTGTAACTCCTTTTTAAGATAAATCTTATATTACTTTTACTTTGTTTCAAGATAGATAATTACCTATAATACCTCCTTCATTAGCCTTTCCTTTCCTTCTCTTCCCTTTCCTTCCCAGCAACTACTAAACTTTTTTCCTTCATTTCAATCATATCTATTTCTCAGTGGATAGTCCTGAAAATTTTTCAGATGTGGAAAAAGTATTTTCTTAGGACTGAGGGGGAGTGACCAATCAAAGATCACCCAGATAGCAATGGCACTTCTGAAATCTTGGGATGAAACTGCAAGGATTTTTCCAGGCAGTTGCCAGGACTCAAGAGTGACTTGAAGGGGGGGGGGGGGGGAAGTNCAGGACTCAAGAGTGACTTGGGGGGGGGGGGGGGATGAAGTTTGGGTAGAAATTGGCTGAAAGGAAAGTTTTGTCTTCCTTTTTATATATTTTCCATTGTTATTGCAATTTAGATTATGTTGCATGAAAATAAACTGGTAAATAAAATGTAGGGGGGAAATTTAGTAGCTTAATGACTTCAGGAATTAGGTTGAAAGTACTTTGGCCTTTAACTGGATTAAAACCTATCTGGTCAATTATGATTATGCAAAGTGAAACCTGTATAACAACACTGTTTAAATTGCAACTTACTCTTGTTTAGTATTGAATTATTTTTCATTTACAAGTTTATATCAAAGAATAATTCTTTATTGACAATTAGTCTGTGTGAGTGATCAATAATTCCAGTTTCTATCGTACAAAATCTTTCTTACGTTGGATAGAGAACATGACTAACTATTGAGGACATGCATAGAATTCCAATTTTGTTTAAATTTAAAATGTATTTGTGAAGCAGCAGCTACAATTCACAAAAGTCAGAAACAATGAATTTTATTGTAGATCAAGTTGTACCGGGGCACTTCGATCTAGTAAAGGAACAGCACTTAAAAGTTAAATGAAAGTTGAACAACTCAGTCCAGTCTTGTTCCACTTTCCAAAGATGTGACTGGCAATATCAAGATCATGAGTCTGATTGCTGTTTCTTATACAGTATATGCATTGTGAATTTGATTATGCTAAGACTTTTGCTTCAAATATTAATTTCCAGATATTTAAAACCATCCCATTTTAAATTCTAGATATTTCCATTTATTGTTGCCACCTGATCAGATGGCATTGAGACATATAAACTTATTTTTCCAGAAATAACAGCAATTATAATGCCTTTATTGCAGTTAACATTGCACTTTGAGGTTAAAATCCTCAACTTCTATGCTGATTTCATTTGCCTTTTAGAATATTATATTTTGTAAACATTAGAAGAGATTATCTTTTGAAGTTTCTAAGATCCATCTGGTACAGTTGAATCTTCAGTAACATTAATGTAGCCAAGATCTCAAGAGTGTTGAAATATATCTGTCCTGGAAATATATGCAACAATATAAATCTGCAATGTTGCTATCTATGTGGATCATCCTATCCATCTCAAAATAATGTGGCTGTGAATTGGCAGAGATTATCCAGTTTTTTTCAGGGGATTTTTTTCCTTCTAGCCTTCAGTGCTAGAAGTTTTTAAATCTGGGACTTTTCACCCAGAAAACATACATTCTGTTACTCAGCTTTGGTTAGAATCACTTGTTGAAAAATCTGTATTCCCTGAGGACTATATTCTGCATCACAAATATTTTATAATGTCTTCTTGACCATTGATAACCATTAAAATAATTTTAATTAATACATTAAATATCAATTTTAGCATGTTATTTTGTGGCTCATACTGATGTACTATTTACATCAATAATTGATGTGGTATAATCATACCTGTAATTTTGATATTTCTACAACTCAGCAGGTTTGGTTTGTTTATTTTATAATGTTTTAAAATACAATATTTTAGCTTGTTTAATATTTTAATGGTTCCTAGAGTTAATTTGCT
This sequence comes from Laticauda laticaudata, assembly GCA_004320025.1. Classification (NCBI taxonomy): domain Eukaryota; kingdom Metazoa; phylum Chordata; class Lepidosauria; order Squamata; family Elapidae; genus Laticauda; species Laticauda laticaudata. The sequence goes on along the minus strand of BHFT01036391.1, from coordinate 15,116 downwards.
TCTAAAAATAATACTACAACCAGTGACTGCAATTTTTTTATACATTTTATTGCCTATATGTAGTTGTTGATGCAATCTGTATATATGAATAATTATATATGTTAAATGCTACAAACTAGTCAAGTAATGCTAGGTATTTTTTTAGTATTTTTTTTCACAGGAAAGAAAGAAAAAAAAAGAAAGAAAATAATTTTCAATTGCTATAGCAATATGCTAATCTGATTTAAGGCTATCATAATAAATTAAAGAATTAAATACCTGAATGAATAAATAAATAGTATCTTGTGTTTAAATATTTTTAAATATCATTCAAGGCTATAAAAGTTATAAAAATCCAGATTAACTTTTTCCTTATTCTTCCATCTAAGAGGCATCTGAAATCATTTAACAGATAAGATTCAGAATTTGCACTTGACCTCAAATGATGGTAAATTTTTATAATTCACTTGCTGTAGCCAGCCTGGAAGCTTTATTTTTTTGCACTGTATTATTTGTTATAATATTGGACTAGTATAAATCTCATTTTAGTCTCAAATCAAGAAATGCTCTCCAGAAGAGTAACCATGAAAAACTTGGAAAAGACATTCAGATGCCATGATGTATATATACATAAGAGGTTCAGACCTGTGCAAGCCATGATATAGTGAAGTAAATAAACAAATAGGCAATCAATCAAAACCATCCAAAATTAACACTTGAGGCACAAATAACCAAGCTCAAATTCCAGCATACTCTTCTATTTTTGTTTTTAACTGTTTTTATTATCATATTTATACAAACAGTAGCTTGTATGTTTTATATCTATTTCTACTCTACCCAGAACAAGAGTAATAAATATAATAGATGGATGAAGGATGGAAAAGAGAGAGAGAGAAAGAGAGGGAGAGAGGGAGGGAGAGGGAGGGAGACAGAGGGGGGAGAGGGAGAGAGAGGGGGAGTATTATGTAAAGACTTAAGTTCTGCTGGAAAAGGTGGAAATAAAGAAAATATAATAACCAGTAGCAAGGTGGGTGGAATTTTATAGTGATGATGAGAGAACTGTTGGAAAACTTGAAGGATCAGAATCATGGAAAAATTGTCTTTATAGTTCTAAGAGCTTGGGATAGCTTTTAGAGTAGGGTGATATGACATCAGTGAAACAATATCTCAGGGGATGACGCAAAAAACAAGGAGTCAAGCTATTCTCCAAAGCAGAGGTCTCCAACCTTAGCAACATTAAGATTTGAGGACTTCAACTCCCAGAATTTTACTGACCTTGAGAGGATAGAAGGCTGAAATCAGCCTTGGAATCTTCCAACACTGGAAATTTTTAAGAAAAAGATAACTATTTGGTTTGAAATGCTATAAGGTTTACTGCCTAAGCAGGAGTTGGACTAGAAGACTACAACTCTGTTATTCTATGAGAGCTGACCATGACTTGATGATGGCATATACAGCAACTGAACAATCAAAAATGAAGGGCATTTTATTTGTATTCAAAACAAGTCAGAATATATATACTTTAATTTTAGGTCACTATAGTTACTAACCAAACATATCCATCCCAAACATATCCATCCATTATTTTAATTAAGGGATTTACAATGTATATAGGATTTTAATTATTAATTCTACTAGAGCTATAAAATACAAATATACCACTGAAAGAAAACCACATTGTAGAATTACATATATTCTGTTCTCTCAGGTGGGAAACAGTTTATAACAAGAAGAACAATCTACTCTTAGATTCCCATCGCTGGTAGCTTCTCAACCTATTGCTTTCTAAAATCAGGAAATCCCAACCTTGCAATCCTCCAAAGGAAACTTAGTCGGAGCAAAGGAACTGAACATAGGACATGGAAGAAGAAATAGAAATTTAAAATTTCTGCTTAATAAGAAATCAAAATGAGCTACTTCCTAGTTTAATTACATTATTTGTGAATATTTGTTATTATAAAAACAACAAGAAGGGCAATTAATTCTGCATTTTCAGTTGTGACAATTATAATAGCTAAAATGTTTGTTAAATTACCCAGAGTCACTCTGAGGCAGGATGTATTGCAAATAAATCTTATCAATAAATAGCATATTTATGAGCTAGAACACTGAGTATATTCTGTATATAATATTAATGTATAAAGTATTTCATTAATTTCATCTAGTTTGTCTTTATTTCTTTCACTTTATCTCAGTCATGCAAATAATAATAACTATCCTTGTGTTATAGATGGGTTTCCATATGTCATCTTTTTCTATCAATATTTGACCTAGAAATTGTACTGTAGGTTCTCAATTTTACAGGAGTAGAATAACATGATTGTTCAGGTACTAGATATTGGAATGAAAGGTATTTGAAGCACATCAATCATTGGGCTCTGAAACCTGCTATGATAAAAACTACCTACTTTCTATAAACTACAGAGAAGATGCTCTTTGATACTTTATGTGAAAGAATTTCAACAACCAAACTACTCATATCCTATAATAAAATGATAAGATGAAAACAGTATTTTGCCTTTCAGCTTAGCATTAGTATGCTCAGAACGTCCTTACATACAGTGTTTTTTTTTTTTAATTTCCTTTTCTTTTAATAACTGAAATGTAGTTATTCCTGATAAATCCATAATAATTTATTTGGTTACTATTAATTCTCATACTAATTTACTGGAGATAAGTACAGTTTATGCTTAGTGTGATATGGATCTGTTAAATTCCAAACCATAACCTTCTGGATTTCAAAGCAAATTTTCCAGAGATATATAGTATTTAGGTCATAGATAGATATGAAGATGACAGAGAGGCCATATTCCCCAGAGACATTTTAATTTGTTTCTATATATTGAAATCTCTCTTCCTCTTTCTCATCTTTCTCCCTTCCGCTTTCCATCTTTCTAGCAATCAGTTATTTTTAACATTATTCATGTTATACTCACTGAAAGATTTGTAGACATGAGCAGACAATAAAATGCAACTGAGAAACTTGTTCCAAAGTTATCAAAGATTTATTTGAAAGATTTATTTATCTTATTAACAGAGATTATTTTTAAAATATAACCAGTCTTTTGTGGTCTTTATGGTTCCATCATTTTATTTGCTTTCTTTGAAAATGGTTTCAGAGTTTTACAGAGACAAATATGTTCTGATATTTTTCCAGTTATATTTCATTAATATCAGGGTGTAGGGGAGCAGAACTAGAGGATCATAGCATGTTTGACATTTTTAGAAGCCATTTATCTTTAGGTGCTTGTTTTTAATTATTGGAAAATAATAACATAACATGGAACAAACATGGATGAGACAAAAAATCCAGAACTGAATGTAATGCTACTACAACAGTAGACCTAATGAGAAGAGGTCCACAGAGAATATCAGGTTTCTATGGATGCTTCAGCATAGTGAAGGGGAAGTTGCTTTCACAATGGGATATATACCACTACACAATACCTCCCAACTGCAAGAATGTGCAAGAGTTACAGCTAACCTCAAAAGCTGGAATATCGCTACCACTCTCTCCATTACAGAATACAATGACTGATATGAGCTGTAAGATCATGGATAACTTGCTGCAGTCAGCCCTCAGTCTACCCAGTGGAAAAGAAAGACCTGATAGTCTGTCACTAAGACCATGCAACAATGTCAGTATTTCAAAAAATCAAAGGCCCCAATAAGATTTCACTGTAGAACAAGGGGGGAAAAAAGCTTTTTCTTTTCAAGTTGAAGTAGTGTAGTAGAGAGCTGGGAAGTAAAACCTGTGTAATAAAAGTAGATTTCTGAAATAAAAATGGTATACAACAAGATTGATATAATTATAAATAAAAATATTAAATTACACCCTTATTTTGATCTCTTAGTGGTCCAAAAGGAAAAATGGAAAAGTATTTGGCAATACCAAGAAACTACTAAGTTCATATAGTTATTGGATGTGGATGATTATATACCTTCTGACATTTTTATTATTTCAGTTGACATCAGAATTCACTTCTTTTGTTTGTAATGATGGGAACAAAATGTAGGACAAGCACAGGTTTTTGTTCATTGTTTAGTGATATTGTATTTGAACTCGTTGGCCTTGGTTAGAAACCAATGAGATGTCAGGCTTCCAGAACATAACTGTAAATTAAATACAGGGTTTTAGTTGAAAAGAAACTGAAATACTACTGTCAAGAAAAGCCCAGAGGGAAAGATTCTGCAGTTCAATATTGGATTTTCGGAATTAAAACAAGAAAAATAAGGCAGCAAAGGAAACCATAAGAAGCCATGGACTGAACCTGAACCAGATAAGAGAGATGAAAGATGCATTGAGTAAGCTGTGAATCTTCAATTAAGCAGAATGAAATTTCCTAAAACTTAAATCTCATAAGACAAACTCTGAGAAGGAATAATGCTACAAAACTGCTAAAAATCTTGTTCATATAAAGCATATAAAGAATCAATTGCAAAATGTGAGTGCCATACACTATCTTAGAAATGAATCACTTAAAAAAACCTTCACTTCGGGTATTATCCCACGTCATTGTAGTTCTTTAACAGAACTACAATGACGTGGGATAATAGCTGAAGGAAGCTAAACAGCACACATGTGAGTACCCGCGAAAACTTAAAACACACTTCCATACAGAAGCCTGAGGATGGCAGATGAGATTCTGCTGAAACGTTGCTACAATTTTAACAGAACTACAATGAGCTACAACTTTAACAGAACTACAATGAACGTGGGATAATACCCGAGGAAGCCTAAACAGCACAAATGTAATACCCGCGAAGCTTAAAATTATATATATATATATATATATATATATTTTTTTCAAGGCTTTCGCGGAGGTACTTATCATGTGTGCTGTTTAGCTTCCTTTGGGTTATTATCCCACGTCATTGTAGTGCTTTAAAGTTGTTTACAACGTTTCAGCAGGATTCTCATCTGCCATCATCAGGCTTCTGTATTGAGTTTATATGTGGGTCAGGCTATCAAGCCGTTAGTTTTAAATTTGAGGCTAGCCTCTGTTGTCCCAGGATGGTTTTTTCTTCATCCTGTTGCGTATGGGAGTCTTTGGTCTGTGTTTATTGGTCTTTGGAGTTTGTTTGATTTGGTGTTTCTGGTTTCTTCTGTCTGTTTGTGGCTTTGATTTGTCTGGCAACACTGTGTTCCTGGTTGGAGGATTTCATGTGCAGCTTGGCTTGAGTTAAAAGGATGGCTATTGTCTATTAGGAAGCTTAGGTTCATCTGGGTGGCTTGGTTGGGGATGTGTTATGAGCTGGAGGTATTCTAGGGGGAGTCAGTTTTTCCCCAGGTGTTTGCTGGCTTATGTGGTGTGAGATCTTTTCTGTTTGAGAGTGCAAGCTTCCAAATGATTGACAGTCTGGTGGGAATTCATCTCTCTTATTCATGCTTTTAGGTCTTTTTTTCAATCTCTATGGCTCTTGATAATTCTGGGCTGGGTTTTCTGGTAGTGGGCTAGGTTTGGTGCCATTGAAGTTGATGTTTATAACCCTGTGCTTTCATGTGTTGGACATTGTGAGGGGTGTGTTCAGCTTTTTTACTGCATTTTTGTGTTCATTCAGCAGGTACTTATTCTTCTACAGGTCTATCCAATGTATGTGGCTGGCATGATTCACAGGGGAACTTCATATATGCCTTGTTTTTCCAGGTCAATTTTACTTGTGGTATCTAAGGATGGCTTCTATTTTTTTGCCTGTTTGGAAGGCAGTCTTGAGTGATGCTTATGTAGTATTCTTACTGATTTTAACTGTAGTACCTTTTATGTTAGGACAGGACAAGCTGCTTCATAGGTCATGATTGATCTTCTAGGTCTTATTTCTGGGCTTAGTTGTGTTTGTGGATCAAGCTGATGATGTTTTGTTTTTTGTGAAAGCCATTGGCTGTCAGTACTTTGTCAGGGTGCATAGTTCAGTCTTTATATGTGTCTTGCTGCCAGGCGTTTGGTTCTGGCAATTAGTGTTTGGCCCACGGAATTTATCTTGGTGCTAGGCCAAGGTACGTGGTCTGAAGGCTGTGGGTGTATGAATCCACAGGTTAGGTATATGACTCATTTACTCTTCTGAGCTATACGGTCTGTGTCCGAGTTGCCATCTGTTCTTTTGCTAGATTATACCATCAAGGGAATGGAAGTTGTTTGTTTTATTTCCCATTTCCATTTGGTTGAACTTGATTTTGGGGTGTATGCTGTTTAGTGTGTTTTGGAAATTTTTAGGTTTTCTTTTCCATGGGAACCAAATTCACAAATGTTCATCGGATATATCTTAGCCATAGTTGGGTTTGCTGGGGTGGCATTAGCCAGGCTCTGGATTCCTAATTTCTTCCATGAACAGTGTTTGCAATGGACAAGTACAGTGGTGATCCATGGGGCTCCCTTCCAATTTGGCAGAATGAAAACCTAGCTTCCTAATAGATAATACCTGTCCTTATAATCAAAAGCCAAGCTGCACTGAAAAGCCTCAAACACAGGAACACAGTGTTGCCAGCCAATCAAAGCCACAAAAACAGACAGAAGAAAACCAGAAACACCAATCAAACAAACTCCAAGACCAATAAACACAGGACCAAGACTTCCAAACCAATCAGGATTGAACGGAAAAAACCATCCTGGGACACCAGTAGGCTACCTCAAATTTTAAAACTAAACGGCTGTGATAGCCTGACCCACATTATGAACTCAAATACAGAAGCCTGATGATGCAGATAAATTTCTGCCGAAAACATTGCTACAACTTTAAAAAGCACAACTACAATGCAACGTGGGATAATTAAATAAAGAAAATAAAAACTATTTTCTCAACAACACCAGAAAACAAACTTCTTCCCCCCTTCACAGGCCACACATGAAACAAACAGTGCACAACATCTCAGACAAGATCCTCACTGAAGCCAAAACCAATGTCCTTTCAAAAGATTCAACTTTGCTGTTGCTCCCAAAACACATCCCCACAGAAAACCAATCATATGTGGAGTTGAAACCAGCCTGACCAAAACCCAACCTGATTGATGTAACAGAAATCAGACTCAAAATCACCAACATCCTCTGCACTAGCAAACCACCCCAAAAGCAACTTATTCCAAAGAAGAAAAAACTGCACAAACTAACCTGGAAAGGAAGAAACCAGCATAATAATCCTACCAGGGCAGACAAAGGGCAATTGCGACAGTGTTATGAATGCGCATCTGACTACCACATCCAAGTTCACCACACCTACTCCAAGACCCCACATACAAACCCCTAAACACTGGACCCCCACCTACCTACTAAAAAACCACCAGAGATCCAAAATAAAAAGCCTCCCCATCACGAAGAAATCCAGCAAAGAATCATACCAGAGAAGCAATCATTCCATGATGCCCTTAAGCTTTATGGTCTCCCCAAGATACACAAAGAAAGGAAACCCCCCATACTTAGACAATTAGTCAGCTCTAATAGGCTCACCTCTAAAAAAACTTAAGCCAAATTTCTTGCCAAACAATTACCAAGCCCTATGCAGAATCCAGTCAACTCACATGTAAGAAACCTAATCCAGTTCATCGAGATCATAAACAAACAAAACTTACAACCCAGCGACCTACTAGTGAGCTTCGATGTCATATTCTTCACCCAAGTTCCTATAACAGAAGCCTTGGACAGCCATCCAAAAAAAAATTACAACCCCCCAAGATATCTCTAATCTTACCAATCCACTACCTATCCAATACATACTTGACTTACAATGGACAAAAATACAAAACAAATAGAAGGGACACCCATGGATCACCCCTCTCACCTGTCATCACAACCTCTACATGAGCACTTTGAAACACAAGCTCTAGAAAATATGATCACAAAACCCAAACTCTGGCTCAGCATACGTAGAGGACACACCTTCATATCTGGCCCACATGGAAAGAAAAACTGAACAACTTCCTCACACAGCTCAAACAGTCCCTAAACCCCAAAATACAATTTCACCATGGAACGGAAGCCAACAATCAACTTTCCCTTCTAGAGTTCTTACATTATACAAAAATCAATGGCTCCCTAGGAACCACCATTCTACCAGAAGAAAAACACATACAAACTGCTACCTAACATGCACTCTCACACCACCACCCAGCACAGATCAATTCGCATAGCCAAGACACTCATCCCCAGAACAAAATGCTTAGCCGATAATAACACTTAAAAACTGAACTACACCACTCTCACTAATGTACTTACAGCCAAGGGATTCCAAAAAAATAAGATTACTCACCGAATCCAAAAAGGAAACCCCAACCCAAAAGCCAGACAAGAGAACAAGAAGAATTGGCAAAGCCCTCTCCCATATTATAAAAGGCACTTACAGACAAATCGCGCAAAAGATCCTCCAAAAACACAAACTTTAAAAACAGCATCTGCACAAACAGAAAAATAAATCCACCATCCTAAGAAGAAACCTCAAAGAAAAAAATCGAGTTAGAAAACCATAGGAGTGTTACGAAAATCCTTTGGACTGCCTGCCCCACCACATACATCAGACAAACTTAAAAGAAGAATAAGTGCACGCATTGAAGAACACAGACTCAATCAAAAAAGAAGAACTGAACTCTTCCCTATTCAACACCTCAAAGCCACAGGACATGGAAATTGACTTTAAAAAATACCAGAACTTATCGCCAAAGCCAAACACTTCAAAACAGAGATTAGATCAGAAAGCCATAGAGATAGGAAAAACGCCCACATAGGCCGATTAAACAAGATGGTACCTCCCACCTACACCACCATTTGCGAACCTGCCCTCATTAATAAACAAGTACCTTAACATGAAGAATGACACCAGACCCTACCCAGAGTTGCCACACCAAGAGCTACCACCCACACTTCTACGGTTAGAAAAGAAGACTCACACCACCATCAGAAGGGGAGACAGGGACCATGGACCCAGAAGCCATACTGCAGCTGCATCACTACCCACTTTCAAACCCCTCTGACCCATACAAGAAGTGAACTGACACCCCCCATGAACATGTGGACGACCCAGCGAACGCGAAGCCAAACAACAGGATCACAGTCACAGCTGAAATCCCCCAGCAACTAAGGACTAACCTGAGCACAACCAAGCCTCCACCGGAACAGAACACACACCCCAGCCAATCAGAACACAGCCAACCCCCTACCAATCACGAACACTTCCAACCCCCAACCAATGAGAACACAACCCCAGCCAATTCAGACACAGACCAAGCCCCCATTCAATCAAGTCACACCCCCCACTAGCAGTTAAAAGGAAAAAGCACTGCAAGCTCACATTACTTCTAGAAGAAGCACATGAGCCGAAGAATAAAGCCTGAAGATGATGAATGAGACTTCATCGGAAACGTTTGCCCTATATATATTCGGTTTTCTCCTGCAACATTACATATGTTTTGTTTTAAGTTTCGTGGGTACTTACATGTGTGCTGTTCAGCTTTCTTCGGGTATTATCCCACATCATTGTTAGTGCTTTTATAAAGTTGTACATGTTTCAGCAGAATTCTCATTCTGCCCATCATCAGGCTTTGTATTAATCTACATAACAACTCTCAATATACAGAAGTCCTGATGATGGCAGATGAGAGATGATCGCTGAAAACATTGCTACAACTTTTAAGGCACTACACAATGACGTGGTATAATACCCGAAGGAAGCTGACAGCACACACACACACACCACCATAATATATATATATATACGGAAATGGATTAGAGAGAGAGAGAGAAAGAGACTGACTGATTGACTGACAGACCTCTTCCAATAACCATAGTCTCTCACTCAATAACTTTTAGGCCTGAGTTGCAGAAGGATTCTTCTCATATCAAGCATGGGTATTGATAGATAAGTACAATTTATTCATTTCTTATGAAATATCAACTATACCATTACTGAGTTAGCACAGGTCACCTCTTCTCCTTGTGTGTGTTTTTCTCTCTGTATCATCCCATTAATTAATTCATGTTAAAAAAAACAAACAAACAAGGAAACAAATTCATCCCCTTTGTAGCTTCCTTTACTTTTACAGGATTCTCACCTTCAAATATATGATTTGCCTGACTGCAGAGTGTACCACCTCAGATTTATACTATTGACAATTTACAATTCACATTGGCAACTGAGCTGCTCTTTACATCCTAAGTAGGTAGCTAGCTTTTCCTATCACACATTTGAAGCATATATAAATATACATGTATTTTTCTTTCTATTAATGTCAAAGTTTTCTTCATTTAGCAGAAACCCAACATTATTGTTGGCTCCTATATGCACATTTATCTACTGTCAGACGATATTTTTCAAATGCTATTTATGTATTCTGCTTCTGTTATGCCTGTTAAATTGCATCAAGCAGATATTTAGAATGAATGACAATAAGGTACCAGACATCTGTTGTTGTTTTTCACTCAAAGACATTTCTTTAACCTCAGCTTTTTAAAAATCCTGAGCCATCCTTCTACAAAGTAAAAAAAGTACAAAAGTGATATTCCTCAGAGGATTTTTTTTTATACCTCACAAAGCATAGATTGAGACTGTGAATGAATTAGTCTGTGATTACACTTCAATGAATTCAGAGCAGAAGTAAAAGGATTTTCCTCTCTCCTCTGTGAATTGTGTGATTGAAAAAGTGTGTTTGAAAAACTCTGGTCATTGGCTATTAGAATAGAGCCAGTGAATCTGAATGTATTTATTCCTCAAGCTTTTTTTTTTTTAACTTCACTGGTTTTTACTTTGAAGGCTCATCCACATAATCGTTTAGTCTCCAGTGAGCTCTTTATTTTGTCTTGGATCATTTTAAATTTTGGCAGCTTCTTTATATGAGAAAAAATGGTCGCATGAGAAAACCATCAATTCTGGTACTTCTGCCTTTCCAGAAAACATCAAGGTTTGTGAGGATAAATGTAATATATGCAATAAAAAAGTCTCATTTTCCCTCTGTTTCACCTTTCTCTGACTTGGTAGTTGTGCTAAATGAGAATGTTAGTCGTCCCGTCTCTCATTGTCAATACAACTGAAACAAAATAGGCATTGGGAAGTCTATTCTGTTTTGTAAATACAGAAAATGTAAAATTTTGGTTCATATTTCTCTCATTTCAAAACATGGATATTAACATTATGAACACAATGTTGATAGCAATAACTTCATTCTAAAATGATAAAGAATGTGATAAAGTGAAAAGTGACATATCCTTCAATAGCAATTTTTGTCTTACTTGCTGCCTTACTTGCTACTTTGCTGGATCTTTTCCTAATGAACAATCCCTTAAAGTTGAGCCAGCAGTGTGTTGCAGCTTCCAACAAAGCCAACACAGTCCTAGACTGAATTAACAGAAGAATAGAATCAAGATCATGTGAAGTCTCATTATCATTCTATAATGCCTTGGTAAGACTTCACTTGGAATACTGCATCCAGTTTTAGTCGCTACCATATAGAAAGATATTAAGATTCTAGAAGGAGTACAGAGAAGAGCAGCAAAGATGATTAGGAGACTGGAGGCTAAAACATATAATGAACCATTTCAGGAATCAGTTATGGGATGATATGATAGCAGTATTCCAATATCTAAAGGGTTACCACAAAGAAGAGAGGTCAACCTATTCTTCAAAGCACAAAAGGCAAGACAAGAAACAATAGATTGAAACTAATCAAGGATTAAAGCAACCTAAAATTAAGGAGAAATTTTCTGACAGAACAATTAATCAGTGGAACCATGGCCTCCAGAAGTATGTGGGTGCTCCAGTGCTGGAGATTTTAAAGAAGAAATTGGACAACAATTTATCTGAAATGATATAGATCTTCCTGCCTGAACAAGGGGTTGGACAAGAAGATCTCCAATGTTCCTTCCAACTCTATTATTCTATTACTTGTGAATCTAAAGTTCATTCATATTCACCAGATAGTTTGGGAAAATTATGTATTTTTTTTATTAGCATTCCTGGCTAAAGTGGGACCAACATTTTTTTTTTACTTCTTTCCTTACTGCTTACTATAGTCACTCTATACAAATTGTATAGTATATTGAGTCTACCATCCATGATGAATGAAACTTCTCAGTAGTATTCAAACATGCATCACCCATCTGTAAACTATATCTCAGCTGCATCATTTCCCATATCTATGTGTGGGAGAAATATACTTGTATTCAAAACCAATGAGCTGAAAATATGGGATCAGGAAATATATTGCATTTGTTCTCAGAGTCAGTGGAAATTAATCCCCCAAACATTGCTGAACCTATCCAGCTGCTGAAATTCACTAAACAGAGCAGAATGGAAGAAGAGTATGGTTTCAGATTAGTAACAACCTCTCTTCTATACCTGAATGACTCAGCATGCCTACTGAGCTTCAGCCAAATGTGAGAATGAATCAAAGTGGCTAAGCTAAAATAGAAAGCTCCTGTATTTTTTCAACCATGCAGTTAATCCTATTGAAGTTGTTTTTTTTTCTCCTTACACATACACAAAATGATCTAGGCCATCTGAAATGTGGCATGCATCTTTTTTTTTTTTGTGGTCTGTGCACAACTGATCAACTATGTCAGCTCTTGCAGAATTTTGGATAGAAGTTCCAGAACTGGTATAACCCACTGGAAAAACACAGAGTGATCATGGACAGTCATCTAATGAACCAACTATTAAAAGAATATATGATGATGATTCCTATGATTATGAATAGCTAGTGGACTAAATCGTCTTCAGCACTACTGCTTCTCATCAAAATTCAGCAACAATCCAGTTGCCTCTTTTGTTTTCAAAGGAGTTGGTTCCTTTGAATTCTCAACCAATTTATAAATGTTTAGAATGACTTGTTAATCAGTGTCACAGAGTTACAGATGCTGCATAAATATAGGTATCTTATTTTGCATGTGATTTTCCAAATTGAATAATCCAATCTCTGCTTTTCCATAAAAGGACAAGAAATAGAATATAATTCTACATTTGTCAAATTTTATAATTTAAAAATGTCTTCCACAAATTTACACAATTTCTGAAAGGCAAGCTACATTGGGATTCATTTATACAACTTTGTCTTCATTTATGAATGAATGCTGTTGTCCAAAGCCATTAAATCAGTCTCAAGTTAGATTCAATAAAACAAACTGATTTATTCATCTTACATATGTGTAACAAGTTGGAATGTTGCCACTGCATTTAAAAAGACATATTTTACATTCTGTATCATATTTCCAAATTTTATTATATTCTTTCTGGTAAGAGATATTTACATAAAATAGAAATTATTGTAATTCAGGTAAAACATTTCAATAATAAAGTGGGAACTTTGAATATTTCTCTTACCTTCATAGTTTATATCTATTTCTTGTTGATGTAACTCTGCTTATTTAATTCAATAATTCATGCAATATTTTGTTATAAAGCATTTCAATTTTCTGGAAATACCAATGTCAATACAATAAGCAATGATTAATGAAATTCGTTCATAAATCTGTCCCATTTTATTGTTAATGTGAGTTGTCATCCCTTTTCTATATACCTGGGATATACCATAAGCATCCCTAAATGCCTCTCCAGGTGTCAGTTTGGAAAATAATGAACCAGTCTCAGGCATGTCAGGATGGGACTTGGTTAATGCAGTCAGCTGACAGTGATTTGGCTGAAGCTCAGTTGCAGTAGGATAGCGCTGAGGCTTCTGGTGGGCAAAGAATGCAGCTACAGGAAGGTCAGTAATGAGGTGGAGGAACTGATCCAAGAACACATAGGGCAAAGAAAATGCAGGAGAAAACAAAGGTCACCCCAATTACTTGTGAGGAAGCCGCCGACTTGATGAGTGGCACCAGAATCTGGCTATTTATCTCAGCAGATGGAAAGATGCTGAAAACAATGCATTTTTTTCTAGATGCATGTTTCCTGGTCATTGTGATTCCTACCTTGGATTTGCACTGTTTCTTGACTTTTGATGTGCCTTGTGAATTCTGGACTTTTCCTGCCTTGTGAATTCTCTTGTGTTGTGGATTTGATTTTGCCTGATGGATTGGAAACTATCAGGTGCCTTGTAGACTCAATGGACATTGCTTTATGGATGACCATCTGTCTGTTTTTGATTGGAATTAATTGGAAGAGTTTTGAGGTTTTGGTGAATGGAATTGCTGAGTAATATTAATAAACCTACTAAATTACCATTATGTGTACATGTGAGTGAACAGGACAGCACAATACCTGTGTATATTGCAGGTTTTTTTTTATATATCTGGTATACTCCATGGGAAAGTGGACTAAGAAAGTATCTACAGACCCTCACTTCCTCAACATAAATTGTTTCAATTCCTACCCTTAGGATACCACTATAGGGCATTGCATGCTAAAACAACTAGACACAAACATAGTTGGCTTTTTTCCCCTGATGCTATCACTCTGCTGAATTATTACAGTACTGTCTTATATCTAAGTATATTTATCCATGTAGTATAGCTGTGTTACTATTATCCTTTTCATCTTTTCTACTACCTTCTCTTATTGGTATCAATATTATGATTATATTACTTTGTTGTTTGTATATACATTGAGAACTTATGCAATATAAACATTCCTTGCACGTACACTTGATCAATAAAGTATTCTATTCTATTCTGTTTTAAGCACAAAACTTTGCAATATTAAATATTAAATTTCCAATCAAAATTAAATAGCGTTGGAAATTTTGGCCTAAACTCCTTTGAAGCTTTCCAATATCCTACAGTAGACTTGAAAAGAATCTTGTGACCATGGAGTCTTGGAAAGTATACTTACCATTGAAATTGGAAATATTCTATCCCTGTTCCCATTGGAGGCAGATAGTTGAGGACAAAAGTCACCTGGAGGTCAGGGGAGTCATTTAAGCACATGATTATAAATTGAAAAAGAAAGCTCTTTGCTTGGATAATAAGTTAACTGTTGCTTTAAATTCCTCACCAGTGGCTTGCAGTGTAATATTTTACATCTTTATAGTCTGTGTATGTTCTGCTTTGTTTTTCAGACAGATTGGCAGATGCAAAAATATTTATTACAGATACAGTTATCAGTTTTAAGATTGCCCAAAGTAATTATGTCAGTCTTTGTTAAGGCTAGCTCCCACTGGCCGACGGATGCAAAACGTATGCAAAAAGGACACAGCGGATGAGCAAAATTTCGGGGGTGGCTCCATC